>KL260018.1:0-36151 GCA_000699545.1 Podiceps cristatus | reverse complement strand
TCCACTCTTCCCCCCTCCTCCTTGAGTCCCACCGACACAGGGCCGGCATGGGGGCTGCTAGCAGGGCAGGAACAAGCAGGAGGGCGCCTGGCGAGAGGGGGGTTCTGCTTTTGGGTGGTGGAGCTGGTTTGCAGAAAAATTTGCTACAGCAGATGTCACTGCACAAAGGTGTTTCACATCCCCCCTGTCCCCAAAACGGCACCGTTCCTCAGTCAGGAGGCAGTGCCCAGCCTTGGGCAGCGCTACCCCAGCACCACCCCCCCTGCCCGTGTTTCCTCCATCCAAGTGGGCCTCCCGTGGGCAAGCACACACCACCAGCAGCCCTCTCCCCTGTTCCTCGCCTGGGACCTCATCCAGGCGTGCAGAGGAGGGGCAGACAAGAGGCACAAGCTGGCAACGTGCTGGACAACAGCTCCAGCCGGGAGGGACAAAGGCAGCTGGAGCCCGGCTTGCCAGCCCACCTTCGAACGGGGCCAGCCTGCTCTGGCAGGAGAAGACCAGCTCCACTAGCCGTGGAGATGAAGCATTTCTGGCACAAGAGCCAGTATCAGGATGGGAGGAGAGTCCCTGTGCCCTGTCCAGAAAGCGTCTACCTGCTCCAAAGCCTGGGTAGGAGCGCAGGGGCTGCAGACACCACCGGCACCGCCTGTGCAGTGACAAAAAGCGACGCCAGCCCTGGGGCTGTCCTAACCCCGCCAGGGTCGTGGCCAGGAGAATTCTCAAACAAAACATGCGAAGAGATCCCTCCCTAGCTCTTGCCATGAACAAAACAGGGCTGGTCTTCCTGCCCTTTACCTACTCCACTCATAGGCAGCCAGGTGGGCTCCCGTACACAGCCAAGCCCGGTGCTCCAGCTAGCATACTGTCCTGTCCCTAGCAACAGGCAACAGCAGATGCCTGGGGACTAGCAAAGTGGAGGGAAATCACACAGTGCTGCTGTTAGCTGGTCTGCTTAGTCCCTGCGGCAGAAACATTCTTCACCAGCAGTTGAATTTAAAAACGAGAAGCTAAAGCAACCTTTCTGTCCCATAAGGATGCTGCAGCATGCTATAGCCTCCAGTGGGAGATCAGGCATCAGGTCAGCTTTGCATTAGGCACTCAGACTTAACACAAACTTGGCCCCTGGTGCAAAACTATGTGCAGCTGTCAGCATGCGGGTGGCAGCCCCTTATGAGGGGTGGATCATTAGATGTAATGGGAATGGAAATAGGAGTGGTGATGGAGGGAGCTGGAGCCGGTATTTTCCCCCATTTTCTTGGCTGTTTTCTGCATTGTTACAGCTTTGTCATTAGTATCTTCAGCAACCAGCTTAGGCAGTGCATGTGCTCAGAGCTGTTACGTCTCCAGTCATATTTAGGTGGTGACCTTCGCTGATGTCCCTTTACAAACACTGGTGCTCTCATGCTTGGCTTCCTGTTGTGGAGAGACAAACTGTGGTACCTAGTAATTTCTCATCTTTTTTTCTCTATTAAGCTCACACTTTCTAAAGTTACCTTTTTACTGTCTCTCTGAAGTCTGTAGTCTTTTCTTATTTGGTGATGAAGACTTAAGGAATTCTATTTAGAGTACTGATGCTGCTTAGCCCCCCCCCCCCCCTTTTTTTTTATAAAAATTAGTATGCAGTTTACAAAAATAATAAGCCATTCTGCTGTTCTTTTGACCTTCTGCTTCCTTGGTGAGTGTTCGGTTTAGGGCTTGTCTGATCATTGCTGTTTCTTCTGAGGATTATCCCAGCTAAATTCCCTTAATCTCGTCATGCTGTAGTGAAAAAAAAAAACATCTCTTTGCCCTTGCTGGGGAGGGAGATGCTGTACTGTAGGAGACTCTCACCAGACGTTCAAGTCATGAGTGAAGTTCAGCATTTTCAAACCTTCTCACACCAGCCTGATGATGCTCTGTGAGTCAGCGAATCCCACAAGGCTATAAACTCATGTTCCCAAGGCTGCTGCTCTCCAAATATCTCAGTTGGAACCTCAGCTAAAACTCACTAGTGATCCATGAGACTCTGTTTCCCATGCCTTGACTGTAGCTCTCTACCACCATTTATCCTGTTTCTTTTTTTCCAAAATAACCCAGTCCTCCGGCAGCACCTGAGGAGCTGTGGAGTGCATTGCTTCCCCAGCTGTAACATGGAGGGGTGAGGCCCTGCCCCTGCCCTCCTGTCCAGACTGAAAAGCCATGGGCTAAATCTGTCGCTCGTCTGCTTCAGGCGTGCGCACGTCACTGCAAAGCACGGGTGAAGCACCACGAGCCATCGGGGTGGCAGCACCGGTTCTCTCAGGAGCAGAGTGCTGGGAGGTCACCACCCCACGGCCATCAGCCTCTGCACCTGAGGAACCTCTTTCTTGTGCAGGCTGCTCTCAAGCCCTTGCGGTGAGGGGTCTGACTCAAAAAGGGGAGTCAGTCGGTGCTTAGAGAGATTTCAATGGCTCTTCTAGAAATGCCTCCACTCTTGTTTTACCCTAGAAGTGATGTAGGTGGAAAAAGGTAAGCTCCAAGGATGTGCTCCCCATCCTCGTTTCCCTTCCACTTCAGTCTTCGGGCTGGGGGACTCTTGCAGCCGCCTTGTTGCCTGCTTCCTTCCAGAGCAAGGGCAGCCACCAAGCACATACTCACTGAGCCTTTCCTTCCTCTCTCTAGGCTTCAGTTCAAATGAAGAATTGAATCCGAAGCCACTCGAGTCCATCCCCCACGGGAACCCAAGTATGTACATCAGAATTAATTTCATAATTAAGCGATACCATTTTATTAATTACACATTTCTAGAATGCATTCAAATTAAATAGCAATTTTCTTTTCAAGAAAGCCTAAGAAACTTGAAGAACGCATTTTTCCCTCACTGAGGAACAGCAAGCACTCTTTGCTGACCCCTCTTATACACATAATTGTTTTCTGCTTCTACAGAGAAGGAAATAATGGCCGAGATTTAGCTTACCTGGGCAGGGAGATGGCGGTGCTCACCGCTGTCTTTTCTCAGGCAGTATCAGCTCCACATTCCCGGGGTGCAGAGCTCCGCTCGGGGACTTCGGCAGCGGAGGACAGCAAACCAATGTGTTGCGGCCAGGGTTGGATGAGCGAGCCCTGCTGACCAGAGCAGGCTCCGGTGGCTCTGCTGAGCACCGGCACCCTTCCCTCAGCAGTGGGTTGGAGGGAAGGAAACCACCTGGGAAAGGGACCCGGCACCCACCGCAGCGAGGAGAGACGGGATGCAGAGCGATCCCTCAGTCCGGGTATGCAGATGTAGGGTCCCCTGCTCTGAAAAGGAAATCCTCTACAGCCCTTTATAATTAAAGGCGGATTTGCCCATTAAGTCATCTTTAGATGAGGCCCAGAATAGAAGAAAGAAAAAGCAAGCTCTATGTGGAGAGGTGGGGTCATCTGCCGCCTCCTCATGGGAGGCCGCCCTGGAGAGGGGGCTTCACCCTCCCACAGGCACCCGGGTCCTCTCTTGCCCATCCTCCAGCAGCTGGACGCCACCTCTCATAGAACTGGCATTTTAAAGACTCTACATTAACTGCTGAGCCAAATGTCTATATATTTGCAGGCACTCCTCCTAACGTTTAAAAGTATTTTTTTCCCCTATCTGAGATTTCAAATACAGCTAAAACAGATACAGAAATCAGGGAAAGAAGGGGAAGGATCTGCCCTACAGATCCAACCTCACTGTAGGAAAGTAGAGCTCAGTCTAGCAGAGATGCAGGCAAGCACAGCTGTTTCCAGCAGTTGAGCTGAGATAAGGTACACCAGAATCAGACTCTCATCCCTCTAATATCTCTAGGACCATAAAAGCTATAATTCAGATCTTGCCTCCCTACAAATCAGAAAGCACTCAGGTCCTTCCAGAGCACCTTTAGCCTGTGCTCTTGCAGAGTCCCACTAATGTCCCAGCATCAAAATACTCCTGCTGTCTGAATCCTCCCCAGAAATTAGGTCTGTATATAAGCGTATGTAAATCTTTGTATGTCTGGACCCTGCTGGCTAACAAACTCCCCACTTTCCACATATAGACCGCATGGCATATGTCTCTTTGAAGGACAGGAAATTCAGGAAAACTTGGCCGTTAATTGAGGTATTATTTGTTGTGGGTTCCCGGCCTTGCCTCATGATCTGCTGTGAATGAACACGGTTCTCAGTCACGCTTCTATAATTCAGCATTATTAAAATTAGAAAAACAGACAGCTACGGGAGAAAAAATTGAAGGTAATGAGATGGGAGGCAGTTGCATAAGCCAGTAAGAACAATTGGCGCTTTGTAGCCTTCAGGCTACCTAATGATTAAAACACACTATTTTGGACAGTCTGATTGGGAGGAGGCATCATCAGAGGGAAATCAAGAGATGGGGATGACCCGGACGCTGGAGGGGGAAAATGTTAATTAGCACTCTAGTTAAGCCACATTTTGATCCCGCTCCTAGTCATAGTCCAACCAAGGAATGTTTTGCCACTAACTTGCAGAGAAGTAAAAGCGGCTCCTTGAAGAGGCTGCACAGTGTCCTTTGCCCTGAGGCACATCCTGGGCATCACGCGTTTAGGGAACTGAGTGGGTCTTTCCTCCCTTCTGAGCAGCATTAACACAGCATGTGAAGAACTGCTCCTATTACGTCTATCTTACCAACTAAGGTCACAAAAGCATAACCAAGGAAAGCTTTGCAGCCTATGATCTGCAGGTGGCCAGACCACAAAATCCAGCAGTCACCTCTGGCTTTACAAACTCTCACCACCTCTGGGCTGTGTATAAAGCAGGCTGAGCCCAAGCCGTGGCTCTGAGGGCAGAAGACACGATTCGGCTTGCTCCTGCGTGTCTGACCTCTCCTCCCTAGCCCCCAAATGCAGTGCTCCCAGACTGACCCCTGGGGATAGGTTCGTGCCCTGTTGTCACCCAGCCAAGCTTGGATGTTGTTTGGGAGGAAATCATACCAACATCCATGTTTACCAATGAGCAGGACAGACTTGAGCCCACAGCTGTGACTCGTCCTTGTCAAAGGCTTTTTGGTAGAGCTTGCACAGCGGGACGAGCCACTGGATGCACAGCTATTAGAAAAGACCTAAAATATTTTCCATGTTTCTGTCTCTCCTCAGATTGCAAGGTTGATTTGTCCTTCTTGATGGACGGGAGCTGGAGCATCGGTAAACGCCGCTTTCAGCTCCAGAAGCAGTTCCTCGGAAACATGGCTCAAGCCCTTGGCATTGGCAGCGCTGGTCCTCTGATGGGCGTTGTTCAGTATGGGTAAGAGCTCCTCGTGCCGCCAGTCCCATTGCCGCGGGGCACGACCGCACACCCCGGCAGCTGTAGCTGCACAGCTGATGCGTGCTACAGGTCTCACTCCGGCTCACACCCAGGAGCCAGGTAGCACAGATGGGTCCTACGGCTTTTGTGTTGTTGCACGTGAAGCAAAAAACTGATGACTGTTCTCGTTTCTTCTTTCAGCAATGACCCTTCCACAGAATTTAACTTAAAAACTTATGACAACTCCAACGACTTAAGAAATGCCATTGAGAAAATCTCACAGAAAGGTGGACTTTCCAACGTTGGTAGGTGACAGGCACAGAAACCGCTTTCCCCAGCTCTCAGCAAGCATCCAACGCTTGAATCAGCTCTCTGCCTACCATTTTATGAGATATCAGGCAGAGTGCTTCCCGACCTGTAACTCATCCTCATCTCCTCTTTTATTCCAGGGAAGGCACTTTCATTTGTTAACAAAAACTTCTTTTTGGATACTAATGGAAACCGAGGTGGAGCACCCAATGTGGTCGTAGTGCTGGTGGATGGGTGGCCGACTGACCGAGTGGAGGAGGCCTCCAGGCTGGCCAGAGAATCAGGGATCAACATCTTCTTTGTCACCATTGAAGCAGCTGCTGAAAGTGAGAAGCAGAATGTTATCGAACCAAACTTTGTGGACAAGGTACTTACTGGGCTGGCCTCTGGCCAGGAGCTTGGCTCTGACTACATTTTCCAAGCTGTTTCATTCAGAGCATTTTTCTTTCTTTCTTACCACTTACGGTTATTTCCTATCCTGCTTATAATGTCTTGAGGTCTCCTGTATGAAAAGCCAGGCAGCAATGCTGAAGTCAGAAAGGGGATGAAGTCAATAAAGTTCTGGTTTGAGGTGCATCATGGAGAAAATGGCTTTTTACTGACTAAACATTGGCACAAACCTACAGTCCTACTAAGATAAGAGATTTTCCAAATATACGGTAGCTTGACAAAGCAGAATTGCAGCCTGAGCTTTCCATGAGCCTCCTGCTGTGCATCTCCCCCTTGGCAAAGGCTGAGGAGCCCTGCCAACCTAATGTCGGTGTTGCATTTACAAACAGGGCCCATACATGCAAATGTTGGGACGCTCCCAGTTGTTCAGCTATACCAGCCAGCTCGAACACTGTTTCCACCATTGCTCTGATGCGGGTTATTTTTCTATTATTTGTTTCTGCTGCTATGGACTTCATGGTAGCTCTTGGAAAAAGAGTAAATCCCTGCCATGTGCAGCAAAAAAAAAAAAAAAAAAAAAGAAAGAGAACACAGGCCTTGAATGATTTGTATTTGGCACTAACAGCAACCCTGCTCAACAGTGCTTCAGGGCAAGCTGGCACCCAGTTGCAGCAGGAGATATCCACCAAGTGCCAGACCAGGCTGGGCTCAGGAAGCAGGGTCGAGTTATCTGGTATTTTCAGAGAACAGATTCCCATCTGAGCTCTGTTGCTCTGCCATGAAATAATCTCCCCTGAGTTTCAGAGCTGCTCCAGAGAGCTGTGCTGTCTCCGGTCAGCATTTAATTGGATTGTAGTCTCATTTGCATTTAATGTTTTTAAAAGGGCAAAGCTACGGCGAGTCTCTGCAAACCTGCCAGAGACATGGCGGAAGCAGGAGTAGAGTGGGCTCAGAACAGGAAGGTAAAGAGGGGATGGTGACTTGATACTGCTGCGCCGTAACACTAAAATTGCAGCAAGAGCGATCAAGAGCAGGACACGGTGAGGAGCCCAGGCTGGTGGGAACTGTAACTCCCTTGGAGCTGTTATGCTTTATATGAGTCAAGACCAGGCACAGAGAGAACAGGGCATCTGTCTTTTATAACACTCAGATGTACACACAAAGTTGAAAGATAAAGCCTAGCTTAACAACGTATGCTTACCCGAAGCCCTGGGGCATTAGCACTTACAAGGTGCTAAAGCCAAGGACAATTTGCTCAAGCCTGTCCCCACCATGCTCTCTCATGCTTCACTTCTTCCACTCCCTTTTCTGTGCCACCCCTACCTTCTACTCACTCCTGACTCCCACTGATCCTATAAACGCCTCCTGCAGATCTGCTCCCTACAAGTATTCCATCATAAAAATAATTTTTATTTAGCATTTGGCAGATCCAGCACAATGGGGAATTTTAAGGGCTGTTTGCATTTTTACCAAAATTGCTTGGGTATTTTTCTGCTTAGAAGGGCATAAGCCAAGGATACCCAAATTCAGTCCCAGGTTTCGGTGGCAGAACTTTCCCTGCTGCCCTGAACCACGGGAGCTGAAGTTGCCACCTGGCAAACACACAGGCTCCCGTAATGCCCACCGGAACCATGCTAACAGCAGCTCTGTGATTTGGGTGCTTTCTCTGCAAACAAGGTAACTTTGCCACCTGTCAAGCTTTTTTAGCTAACTTACTTATTACATTTCTTTCACTACTATAATATCAGCTCCAGCCCACAGCTTAAAAAAAAAAAAAAAAAAAAAAAAACAGGAAAAACTGTCTTGTTACACGAGTATCTGTGATGTTACATTGACATCATTTCCCAGGGAGGCAGATGGTGACTGGAGGAGAGGCCACTTCAGACTCCAGCAGGCTCTAGAGTCTGCTCTTTCTAGGCGCCCACATTTACCATCTAGCTGCACACCCCAGCCGAAACGGAGGGACTGAATTCCCATTGCATTCGTCCCGTGTTCCACTGCAGGCAGTGTGCAGGACAAACGGCTTCTATTCCATCAACGTGCCCAGCTGGTTCAGCCTACACAAGGTGGTCCAGCCCCTGGTGAAGCGGGTCTGCGACACCGATCGGCTGGTTTGCAGCAAGACGTGCCTCAATTCAGCTGACATCGGTTTCGTCATCGACGGCTCCAGCAGCGTCGGCACCAGCAACTTCCGCACAGTCCTCCAGTTTGTAGCCAACATCAGCAAAGAGTTTGAGATTTCGGACACCGACACCCGCATCGGAGCTGTTCAGTACACCTATGAGCAAAGGCTCGAGTTCAGCTTTGACAAGTACAGCACGAAGCAGGACGTGCTGAGTGCTATTAAAAGGATCAGTTACTGGAGTGGTGGAACCAGCACGGGAGCAGCCATCAGCTACGCCTCAGAGCAGCTGTTCAGCAAATCCAAACCCAACAAAAGAAAGATCATGATTCTCATTACAGATGGCAGGTCTTACGACGATGTCAGAGTGCCGGCCATGGCAGCTCACCAGAACGGTAAGCTCTTCTATCGTTAGCTCTTCTTCCTACGTGCCTCAGCATTTCTCCAGGTCGGAGAAATGCTGTTTGCTGCAATTTGAAGGCACTGGATGGATCTTCGGGAAGGAAGAGCAGCACCTAATCCTGGGGTCCCATTGAGCTCTAAGCAAGACCAGGGAGCAACCCTCTAAGCAAGGGACTATTTAAAATCTGAATGAGGACATTCCAAAAAAAGTCACATAAACGTAGTGAAATGCAGCTATGCATAGATCTCAGGGGATTTCTACTGTCTTAATAACACGTGAGGCCTCCTTTAGCTTTCCAGTCAAGATAATCATATAGTTTCCAACACAATTGTAAGACATTTGCATTGAAGCAAGAACCTGTTGTTCAGGAGCGTGTTGTTCAGACTCAGAGCAAGAGCTTCACTACTGTTTCAACCTTTTTGTTGTTGGCAAAATGTCCTGCCAAAGCACAAGCTAGGCCTTTCCTCCAATCTGAAAGTGCCATTTTTATGCAGAGAGAGCAAGCACTGCAACTCATTGCCCACATTTTTGTGGCCTGGCAATTATGTTTGCAGTATTGGTCTTAAATTTAAGCAATGACAACTTTTATGCTCATTCCAAACTCTGGGTTTCTTTCCAGGAGTTATAGCTTACTCCATCGGAGTTGCTTGGGCAGCCCAAGATGAACTGGAAGCCATCGCAACGGACCCCGATAAGGAGCATTCCTTCTTCGTGGATGAATTTGACAACCTCTATCGCTTTGTTAATCAACTCATCCAAAACATTTGCACAGAATTTAATTCCCAGCCACGGAACTGATGGACTCGAGCAAGGCAGAACCCTCAGGCGCCATGCTGAAGGCACACCGAGTGCCACAGGAGTAACGCCAGCCCTCGGTTCAAGAAATACTGGAGGTGTTCTTCTCTGGCACTTCCCAGCCAGCCAGGTTGATTGCAGCTCTGTCCCTATGCATGATAACGCTCTGTGTAGACTGTTGATTTTTTTTTTTGTTCTTCCCCTTGCAGCTTCAGAAACTCTGATTTGTATGGATAGCTAGAGGCAGTAAACATGGAGGAAATAACTGGACCTGTTTGAAAAGCTGCTTCCAGCAGAGAGGCCCAGCTTGTCTGATTCCCACCGTTGGGCACACACAAGCTCCTTAAAATGCACCACCTGGTTCCTGAAAGGGCCAGTCCCTTCCGGGAGCCGCCCCGCTGCTCAGCTGCTGGGGCAGAAGCAGCTCCATGTGACACTGCCGACCCCTCGGCACCCAGGTCAGGGCTGAAATACCAGGCACTTTTTTTTTTTTTTTTTTTCTTTTTTTTGGGGGGGGTGGAGGGGCATGACTCAAATTTGAGTACCTTCTTAAAAGCGGGCACTCTCTCTCTGTACAGCTGTCTTGCTAGCAAGTTAAGCTTCAGCTAGTGTAAATTCAAGCATTAAGATTTATCCAAACCCAGAGACTGGAAAGCAAGTGAGAGGAAAGAGTCAAGCTGTGGGACCCTACAACTGTTTGTCAACACTAATAAAGCCCCGAATCCACAAACCAGCTCACATGCAGGAACTGGAATCTAGTCTCCTACAGCACTGCATTAATCTTTGATTTTGAGAAGTGTCTTGTCCCCTTGGCTCGCTTGCTCTGCTCTTGCGTGGCTCAAGGCCTGCAGAACTGCAGGAGAGCTGCTGGGACAGAGGAGACTCTCTCAGAAAATTGTGGGTTTAAGTTGCTCGCAATGGGAAAAGTGTTCGAGACCCACCACGCTCTCATTAAACCACAGCTCAGAACAGCTTACAGCAGTCTCTAGAGTAAGGAGAGCTATTCAAGAGCCATTAACGGGATTTAAGAGGGAATTATCTGAAGTTCTGTATTACGCACTGGGAAAAACAGCATTTCAAGCATTTATAGACACCCTTTCCCAAATTTGTGAGTGGCTTCTGTTTTATGGATTGATTTCAAGACAAACTAACTACAGCCCTGGATTATTCAAAACACACGGTTGTTTCTTGCGTGAAGAACTAGCCATGTCAGTAGGGGAGGAGTGACATATCAAGAAGGTCAAGAGAACTGCACTTTAATTAGGAAGCAGCAGCTGCTGGTTATGTTTCCATTCAGTATGATTTAAGAAAGCATATTCATTAAGCAAAGTTATCAAAGGAAAGGGATGAAGTTTGAGAGCCAATAAAAACATGTGTTTTCATGCACCTTATGGCAAATCAGGCTTGTGGAACTAACAGGAAATGGGAAGAAACTAAAATTCAAATTTCACATCTTACAAGCCAGACTTTTAATAGCCTTTATAGTTTTAAGAAATAACCAGAACCCAGGATGTTTATTATTCACATAAAACCATTAATTTAAAAAAAAAGCCATAAGGAAGACTCCTTGCTGTCAACAAAAGTAGCACTATCTTTGAAATTCTGTTTGGAAATACGAGAGAAGTAGCTCAAAAGTTACCAATGAAGTAAGCATAATGCAAACTAATGAGAAGGGCAGATTCTGCATGACCTCCCTGGTGTGGTAGCATAAGCCAGGCCAGGGTCCTCTCAAGAGGTTAACAAAACCAGTCCTGGATGAAATGGCGGTTTTACACATGGAAGGTTCAAATCTTCCTCTTAGAGGAAACATTCAGTTCCAGCTTTAACTGAACATTGTCAATACGATAACACTGCCCAGTCCGAAGACGCAGGGCACTACCAGCTTCCAAAAAAAAAAAAAAGTCAAAACAAAACCATAAATAATATATTTGCAAGCAGAATTCTTAACACTAATCTGTGCTGCTGCACTTCCATAACAATAGCCTCTTGGCTTGAAAACAGTAAAGATTAAGGATTGAGAGCTAGGTGGAAACAGAGCAGCCCCTGATACCCCCATCTCCTGACCCACCTCCCTCACTACCGTTCTGCTGAAAGCATTTTTCTCTGTCAACAAGGGACATTACATGGGCTGGAGGAATCTCAAACACATTAAGTGGGGACTTCAGACACCAGATTTATTGTCTGAAAACCTGTTTGACTGGTGTTTAATTTGGGGCTAGCTGAGAAAAAGGCCTAAGTCTTAACTTTTAGCTACTCTTAATATTGTGGTTTAATTTTTAATGCAACAGCTTACCACCGCATATTGTGTTCCACGCTAGCCGTACTCTTGCAGCACAGGAGACTGGTACTCTGCGGAGACTCCCCAGTGTTTCGTTTGTGCTCTGCTGAAAGCACGGCATAGACGGCCGAGACGTTAGGAACTGTTAGAGCCACATGTGTTCTTTAGCATATGCATTTTAACGTCTTCCAAAAGCTTAAACTTCAAGCAATGACAGTGAGCTTTCAAATGCTCTTTCACACTGAAGTTGCACAGCTATCTTCTGCGTCAAGCATTTATAAAGGGCGTTTCAGGGTTTGTTGCTGTTTAGATGGTTTAGCTTAAGTTTACAGAACAACTATGGCGCTCGGTTGCCAATGTGCGTTTTTATGAACTCTCGGGATGACCTTGAAATTGTTTGATCTCAAAGTGTGAAAGTGGTTTAATGTTTAATCCAACTTTCATCTAAACTTAACATGTCCTATTAATAAACACCGTAAACTTAAGCACAAGTCTGAAAACTTGTAAGATTACACCCTTCCGTTAACAAAAGCGAGCCAGTGGATCAGCATGGAACACGATCCTCTTACACTTTACCTGTCATGGCAATCAAAATACTTGCCATCTACTAAAGTCTCTAAATACTGTTTTATTAAAAACCAAGATAACTTACATAGAAACCTTCATAAATGTTTGAGTTGGTATATTTGTTTGAAGAAAGCAGCAGAACTCCTTCTGTAACACATACAAGCTATTTTGAGCTTATCAATACAAGTTGCTTTATCTTTTGCAATAAAATTGTCCCAAAGGCATATGCAGTACATGTTGTCTTGTATGTGGTTAAAAAATAAACACCAAATATGGTCCATGCCATTTTAGTTTCTGAAATGCAGCTGAGGTTCTTACTAGATTATGGAAGACCTAGAAAGGTCAGTAAAGCTCCAGGTGTTTCAATGTCATCCTTTCACATGCTCAGCTGAAAAAAGCCTGAAAGCGAGCTAGCAGAGGAAGGACCACCAAATTACCTGTCAGAGGAATCGGTCATTGAAGCAGAGTCTAATGGCTGAAAGGCATCAAAATCACATGTACTTTCCCAAGTCTGCAAGCTCACGTCTCATTTGGGACCAGACTTCTTTTGTAAGCTGAAAAAAAGTAACACAGGCTCTACACACTCCCTAGAAGCAGGGCTGAATCAGAGGATCTAGATGTCCAGCTGCTCGGTGCTGGCCCACTTGGCTTCAGATGCCCGACCAGCACGGTGGAACCTGCTGTCCGGCTGATGCACCCGACAGAGAAAGGCACCAAAGGGTTGGAGCTGGAAGCAGGCAGGCAGCCAGGCTGGGGGCTGTCTGAACTAGTCACTGGGTAGACAGCCAAAAGGGGGTTGTCTGATCACCCTCTCCCTAGGAAATAAGCATCTTTGCACTCGGGAGTTGGGCTGGTGGCTTATCACTGCTTGGCAAACGCAGCGCAGGACACCCACCTGGAAATAAATACTGAGGCCCATGCTCTGAAAGCTAGGGGGGACCTCCATGACAGGACCTCTTGCCTTTAACTCCAGTGTTAGCTACTCACTTTCCAGGTGAACAACCGAAGTTCAATTCAAAGTTTAACCGTCTCTTCAGAGAGACTGAACCCCCGTTTCCCAGCAGTATCTTACCTTGCCGGACCAGAGGTGGGACACTCTGCACCTCTGCTGTTGCTGCCACCCTCCACAGAAGGCAGCGCCTGCTGTCTGCGCCCTCTTGCTCCTCAGCTGCTGCCGCTTTGCAGGTTCAGCAAGAAGGATTTCCCCACAGCAGCTGCTGAATTGTGCCCTTCTGATGGGTGGGCAGACAAGCTTCCCATTCCTCCCCACGCTCCTGCCCCCACGGCTCTCCAGCACACAAGGGGAACCGTCCCAGTAACCAGGAAAAGCTCTGGGGTTAGGTGCCCAGACAGGACCAACCCAATCTAAACATCCTTAGTGCTGTTCCACAGAAAATTATCCATGTTATCTACTCAGCAAGTCAAAACAAGGAGGAAGTATCAGAAGTATTACCTAGACACCCAACACTAAGGCAGTCTTCCGTGGTACATATACCTTACATCACTTCATGGTTGAACAAAGTAACTCTGTATCATTCTTCTATTTATTTCTCCCTGCCCATCAGCCACACGGAAACAACTTGTTCCCTTCTCTTTTCCGTTCTCATCTCAGTTTGAGAAGTCTTATCTCAGACAGTACCAGGCCATCTGCATTTGCGAAATCACCTACCTATTGAAAACATTGCAAGTGTACATCTATAGAGCCAAGTGCCTCAAATTCCTCGTAGCAGGTTTTTTTTCCTTGTTAAAAACCTAAACCCGGGGGGTATCACAGGTTTTAGCACTGCATCAGCTACATCACTCACACTCAGCTGTCAGTCATACTGAATGGCAAGAGAAGGAAGTGTTATTCCTTTAACACCAGTTTAAGCCCTTCTCTAATAAACACCCTGATAATGCAGTTCAGGAACTCCAACACTCAGTCACAGAAATGACTTCTTTCTAAGCACAAACAGAAGTGGTAGTTAAAAGTTTCACCAGATGGCCAAAGAGAACATGCTCACTTTTCTCACACCCTTTATGGGGATGTGTCCTGTTCACAGGCAAACCCATAAGGACGTTCGAAAGACCTCCCATGTGGGAAGGTCACTCCGACATTGTGAAATCTTTTCTCCCTACCTCAGGAATCTTCTACCGACCCTCTCTGGAGGCAGACCACTGCCATGAATGCAACTGCATCGTCCTTTCATAAAACAATTCCTCCTTTCCTATAAGGAGGGAAGACAAGTAGGACTACATCAGAAGGCTTAATTTACCTGCCATGGAGAGGAGATGAGAACTTCGCTTATCCCACCTACAAGCTGAGAAGAAAACAGGATGGACGCGCTAACAAGTTGTTCTGCTCAGTTCTGTGTAGGTTCCCATACCACCCCCTCAGCAGTGCCGCTCCCAGCATCTTCCCGTAGCAACGCGACTACCATCTGTGATGCGTGGTTCGCTCTCCCTCATCCTCTCCCCAAGGGCAGAGCCGCGCGCCTATTTTCATGCTAAATGAAATGGCAAGGACTGATGGGTGCCAACAGCGCCAAGAGATGGCAAAGCGGTACAAAACCAAGACGTGCGGAGAGCAGAACCACCGAGGCGCTACTGCGAAGGGTAACGCTTCGCACAGTTCAAAAGGAAGGTCACACACCGTTACCTCGCGCCCCTCCACAGGCACCTCTGCTTGCCCTAGTCCGAGTGCACTTCCCCCTCCTACTACACACACCTTCTGACAAAACGCAGAATTACAAACACAATACAAAAGTGTTGAAAAATAGTATTTATTAGCACCCAATTTACATAATTATATGGTACAAATGACACTTACTTGCTGCTGTAACATTAAATAAAGCTGCTCTTAAAAACCATTGCTTATTTCTGGAAGTCCATGTGATTTTGCTCAGCACAGAACGCGGGTACAGTATACAGCGACCCCACTTCACTACTGTCATACCAATACAAATACCTGCATGGTTACCTCAACGTAGTCTCATTTTAAACGACACACTAGCATAAGCAGATCTATATAATTTTAATGACAAAATATTTACTTGACTTATTCAGGCAAGTGAATGTAGCTTTAAATATAACCTATCCAAGAAGTTTCACAAAATAGGAACTGCAGTGAAAAAGAGAAAATTCAGGGCTGCATTTGAGAAGGTCAAAAATATACTGGCATATTTCAAAATAAACTCCCTCTGAATTTTCTATTTTTGCCATTTTAGATATTTATCCAGGATTTTAAAATATTGACTTTTAGTAAGTAGTTAAGTGTTTGAAGAAGTATTTTCATTTAAAGCAAAAATTTATACTTTTTATAATAAATGCTTATCAAATCTCTTGGGGAATGAATCACTTTGTCATTTTTCTCATGTCCCATGATTAAGAAGCCTTTCTGAAATCATGAAATGCATGAAATTTTGGATCCTTACCCCCAAGAAAACTATTTCCTTCACAAGTCAGAAAAAAAAATTTCTCACTTAAATTAACATTCACATTTGTACGACAGTAGCATATAAACAAGGTCATTTGGCGGTACTGAAATTCTGACGCAGCCTTGCACTGAGCCATACACAAACAGACAAGCAGACTATTACTCAACAAGTAGGTATTTCTCATTTGGATCCACCACTTTGCAAGACACCTGAAGCCCAACATTGTTTCAAAGTAGTCATTCAAAACTGGCGTGCAAAATCATAACCTCAGCGTAATTCTGAAGGGGAGTCTTAATTTCCTTTAGCTGGTCATGTATCAGTCACAGTAGCCTTTTCATATCAACTATCTGTCATGGAAGTGACCCAGAACAGGACTGTAATTACTAACACTTAAGGTTATCACCTGTGGTGTTTTCTCCAAAAGAGAACTGTCAGGTAACTCTAAGTTCAATAGTTAATTCTTGTAGAGAGGGAAAAAAGTATATTAATACAAACAACAAAAAAACCCCTTCAAAGTACAGTCCATAAGGCAAAGAAACTTGTCTGCATTTTTTTTTTTTTTTCCTTTAACCTGACAGTTTCTTTTAAAAGAAACCAGTTGAAGCTATTTATGTGACATACAATGCAGGTAGTTGATATGCTGACAAATGTCAACAGAAAATATTACAGCAACAATAGTCCCCTCATCATGGATTTTCTTATACAAGGCTTTTCAGATGCACGATTCAAGGAAAACATAGCACAAGACCGCTTTTCAGTCAGCTTGGGCTATAAAGGTATAAGAAATTATTAGCTAACATGCTCAGTCTGCATTTCCGGGAAAAAAAAAAATGCTAACACATGAGGCAGTTTTGAAAACCTATGCGTGTTTGTAAATGTCTGACTGCAAGGAAACAATTCTAGGAGCCATACATCTGAAAAGAAGCTACATTCAAAAAGCACTCTCGATGACAAGAAGAATAAAAAAATAAATTCTTAATGGAAAAAATATTAGCTTGAAGCCCATCGTTTATCCCTTATACAATGTTTTTGGCTGCTTTTAGTAAGTAATTCAAAAAGAATGGAAATATTTGGCTTGGCAACAAGTTATCCCTTCCTTTTCAGACCAGTACAAATCCAGCTGCATAAATCTTTTCTCAACATCCCAGTCTTACACTCTGGTGCGAGGACCAAGAGTGTCTTGAAATAGCAAGGAAGTAATTTTGGGAGCCTGCAATTCAAACTGAGGGAACACAAGCAGACCGGGCTTGAGGACCGTGTCAACACAAGGCTTTGAGCAGCTTAAAAAACACACGCGCACACAAGGTTTAACCGTGAGCGTGATCCCCCAGGACCACAGCATGGCTTGGCAGCATGAGCAGGGCAAAAGCAGTTTAACACACAATACTACAACCCAGACTCAAATCAGGAAGAAAGTTGGGCTAAAAAGCATATATTATTATTAAATGCCTTTTTAGTTCAGCCATAGTTTGGATTTTGTTATCCAGTAACAAAACTCTCCTGGCAATGTACCCATTGAGACCCACAAATGGTACTATTCAACTGGATTTACACCTTCTGTAGTGGAATTCAGATTCTCAAAAATATCTTAAACAATACAGCACTTCAAGTTTTCACAACAGAGCAAAATTAAGTCAGCAGGTGGGGTAGGAGATAACTCAGTAGAATTAAATGAACTGGGAATAAGGAGGTACAAATCAGCCTTTTGGTGGCAGGAGGGGTAGAGCTGAAGCTGAAACCCTGCCACCCTTCAGAAAACGCTCTAAGAGAAAATCAATAGTTCTTTATGAAATTTACTCTGCTCTGAGAGTTCACTGCAGATGGAATTTTAAGATTCTAAGAAAATATAGCCTAAAGGAGGATTTAAGCGGGAAGATAAAAATCAGATATCAAAAGGACAGATAACCTGCACAACAGGTATGTTCATCAGCATGGGCAGAGACATCATTTTAAAGATCTTACTTCCCACCATCCTCCCTCCTGGGATTAGTCCCACCAGCTGCACAAGAGCACTTGCTTGAGCAAGGGCTATTTACGCAAAGGTCATCCTAGTCCCTCCCCCCCACTCCCCAGGTGTTTGTTCATTTGCTCATTTGTATCTCATACTATTTTTTACACTATTGGTTATTTCTTGTAGAACACCTGCAATATAACTGGATGGATGAAAATCACAGTTTTAATCAGCTTCTCTGCTGCTCAGGAGAAACTCTGTGGAGGTTCTGACTAGCAGTTTACAGGCCATTCGTTTCACTAAGAGTGTTCGTCTCTAAGGTTAAAGATACTGATGATGAAAGAGTCAAGACTGTTCACCTACTGTAATCTCGTCAACTAAATACATCATCAGATTTAGATAAAATATTCTCAATGCCTTCATGTCCCTATGGAAAAAAGGAGCCTCCTGAAACATCCGAGTAGTTTTTTCAGGGAAATTTTTGCTTTTTCTCTGTCACTTAATACAAGCAGATACACTGAGCCTCCCTAAAATGCTCACCAACAGCAGATGCCCAAGAAAACGCAAATTACTGCATCAAAAATGGCAACATCTTATATAAACCAGTCTAACATATTGAAATGGTTTACTATCATGTTCTGATTTCTTCATTCTTAACAGTGCAGTCCAAAACAATTTCTACTAAACAGCACAAATTTCAGGATGTCTTTAAATACTATATTATAAGCAGCATCATGTTTTCACAGGTATTTCCATGAATTTTACCAGCTCACCCATTAGAAAGCTGAAAGACATACATGCTAAGTGAGTCACAAATTACTCGGAACCACCAGTCCCATTCACATCTCATTTGTATGAGAAAGTACTGAAGGAGTACTTTTTACAGAATGGGATATTTAATGTGAAGTGAGTCATACAGATGACACTGTATGTAATATATATATTGAATATGATTATGACTGAAGGAAAAAAACAACCCCCACAAAATACCAGAAAAATGAGAAACAAACCTAAAATTCTACTCTTCCCAAATTTTGTGGCTTTGGTTCAATACTAACGGACAGCATGAGACAAAGTCTTTGTCCTGTTATTTTTTTTTTTAAATAAATGTTTATCTGGAAGCAAAAGAGTAGTCCCATTACAGTGTCTTATCTTTGCAAAATGGGGTTCCCAACATGAAGAATATGTTAAGAAAAGAGTAATTTCTGTTCTTAGAATTTAAGTAATACGCTATTACAAATCTCCTGCCATCTCCTCATCTAAAGCAACATAGTATTGAAATTTGAACAATCTCCACCTTTGACACAAGAGTGTATAATTTGGAATCTGGATATATACTAGATTTGATCCTTCGTATAACCTGAAGCCAATGCATGAATGAATAAATCTGAAGAATCATTATGAGAAAGGCTCGCTAAACTCGCTACTCTAACCTTTGTGATACCGCCAGGCTAAACTTGGCACTGCTCCCCAGCCCAGTTCTCCACCAAGCACATGGAGGGCATGCCGGTTCTGGCCATTTAACTTACTATCTATCCCCTACAGAGTTCAGCAAATGGTCTCCCTATGCCCCTCACTGTTCAACACACAATCCAGAAAAATGCTACCTACAGATCTTCAATGTAAAAATAGAAGTAATCTGATTGCAGATACTCCCATGCCGCAGAAGTTACTCGTTTTAGACTGCCAACCTGAGGCTTCAGCAAAGAGGACCCCAAGGAGAACACTGCTGCAGCCTTACAGGGACAACCGTAATGGCTGCATTTTCTTCCTCAACCCACGTTACTAGGTTTTACTACGTTTGCTAGATATTTCACATAGGTGTCAAGTAGGCTCCCTAAGACAGCTGCAAAGGCACTGCCAAAGCACAGCCTGCAAATGCTTCCAAATATGCATCTTGAAAGACATTAACTGCCCCCGCCCCCCCACCAAAAAAAAAAAAAAACCCCCAAAAAACAAACAAAAAAAACCCCAACAAAAACCAAAACCCAAAAAACCCCAAACAACCCAAACTTGCTTATCTGATGGTTAGGCCCACTTTTAAATTTTGTTTCCTTTGGGATGGACTAACACTTTGCCAATCACACTGCTCAAATGACATATAAGTTTATGGAAATCGCTGCTCCCCAAAATGACATTGTTAAAATACAAGGAAGGGGGTGGGGAAAGGGGACACATCTGTGATCAAACACATGTACTGAAAAAGCTGGTGTAACTAAGTCCTTTATCTCTTACACATTTATTCAATAGGACAAGTTTCTGGCTACTTTAAATTCACAACTGCAAAATGATGTCGTATGACCGAATCAAAGCTGTACGGTGAACATCATACACTTATGCAAACACATTACACATGGGACTGCTTTGACGCAACATTATTTGAAATCATATGGCCTAAAAAATACCCTATAGTATATGGCATATAGTTGTACAGGCTTCTTGCTAAAGAACGTATTTTATCAAAAAAAAAAAAAGATGAATGAGATCCCAAAATATTCATCAGGCGATTTTCTTACAAGTAATAAAATCTTTTACTTGGTATGTCAAGACTTTTCTCTTCGAGGCACAAAAATAAATGCAGACACTAGTATTTTGTAAGAGTGAGGAAAATGTTTTCCACAACACAGTTATATTTAGAGCTTCTTTCAGGCTACTCCAAATAATTTTGTGCAAGCGTTTTGGTAACTGAATCACACACATGAAAGCAAACAGCACAGTGAAGGAAATTAGAAATAAAAAGAGTATTTAAAACCAGCAGATCAATTTTCAACATACGGAAGGACTGAAAATTCTCCCATTAAATTAAAAAATCAAAATCAGTAGCATAGGCTAACATACGAAAAATTATATGAGTTAACCATTAAAAAATATACCATGTAAATTAGCTAAGGGAAAAATAATAATGGTAAAATGATACACTGATGTTGAAGAAAAATGCTTTTTTGCAAGAATAAGCCTTAGGTCCAGTTTTGTTTACATCTTCAATAGATGTATGTATCACATTAATAAAAATTACGAATTACATTGAACCAGGAAGAACTGCACATATAAGGGAAAAATAAAAATAATTTAGTGCCCTCAGAAATCAGACGTTCAAAGCTTATAAAACCCAGGATAATCACGAAGCCGGAATTAAGTATCTAGCTACAAAAGAATCACAACAACATACAGAAAACGAAGAAACAACTTGAGAAGCAGCAATGCTCAAAGTTATTTAAAACACTTGTTTCTTTAACACATTAAAGAAATATGATTTGGGTTTGTGAGACACTAGCCAGAAGACCAAAAGTTTGGTCTTCCTACACAAAAGCATCATGTTACAGAGGAAAAAACAACCAACCAGACCCCACACTTAACAGATGACCTTCAGACTAAGTCGAACAAATCACGCGTGTGGAATGGTGTTGTGGGCACCAAGATATGGAGAACTGACCTAAAAAGCTGAAAACAAGAAAAGGTTGTGTAAAAAGAGCAGGCTAAAAAATAGCTTGAAGACAGTGGAAAGGAATGGAAATATACAGCTAGAACCAGCGCCTGCATGCAGGTTCCTGATCACAAAGATGATGAGGAACATGTTAAATGGCACAAAACATGGCTTGGAATACTGGCATGAAGTTACAAAAAACCCTACTAAACATCATGTAAATCTTCCTGTCAGTGAGACACAATCATTGAAATAATCTTCAAAAGGAAGCCTAACTGTTTAGAACATATATAAAACCTCACTGGCCAAGACAATATTAAAACGCACAAGTCTACAACCCTGCTTTAGGAAGCAGATGGACTAGATAACCTAAATAATTTTTTCATCCCTAACTCCTATGATGATGTTCAGAAGACCTGACAGGCTCATGCACAATAGCCTGCAGTCCTACAAGTATGTGAGCAAGTACAGTAAAAAGACATTGACATCAATTATGAAGACCAGCACAAAAATATATATACTCCACAACCTCTTTGTAAGGCTACATTTGTTTTGTTTTGTTTTTTAAAGGCACCTCATCCTCTAGCTATTGCCAGCTTTTAAAAAATTCACTTTTCAGTCTGAGCAGCAAGAGCTCAATAGTGAGAAGGAAACATCTTTCAATTCACATTTGAACAGCTACTTCTTACATTCCAATTGTAATCAGAATGACAGTCTTTAAAAACAAGCATGTCAGCCTATTAGTTTTATGTACAGCAATTTAAACAACTGTAACTATGTATTGTATTGTGTAAGCAAAAGCACAACATTCATTTCATACTCACACCATTAACCTTTGTATACACAAACTCAAGAGAACTCTTAATAGTAAAACATTAAAATGCACCCATGGAGTCTTCCCTTACTAGACACATTTAATACATGTTTACAATATATATACACATATATAATATACATAACTTTTAGAATTTTTCAAATAAATCTTTGTAATTTCCTCCTCAAAAAGAAATAAAATAATGACACTGAAAGAATATGAGTCAAGTACACAGAACTCTCACAAAGTCTCACAAAATGCTCAGTTTTGCAGCCAAGTTTCCCCCTTTCCATCACAACCAAAACACTTTATAAAAACTAAATAATCTGAATTACTATTATAGTCATCTGTTTCATGGTAAAAGTTCTAATCTTATCTATGGAAATATATTGCATATCAATATCATGAAGTGACATATCTGAATATTCTGAGCAATAAAAGGTATTCCAGGATATTTTAGCAGTAAATATAATGTGTTGCAGGCTCAAAAAGCACAGGTCAACCTTTTGTTCTAAATAATATAGTTGATTTAAACTCTGAGATCAGCCTCAAATATGGTCCCATCCCCAAATACCACTCTAAAAACAGTCACACCCTATGTTGGTATTTTTCAAAGATTCATTTTTTAAAAGTGTCAGTTTAAAGGTAAAGATTTATTTACCAGTTTCCAGTCCTAACCTCAGGCTGGTATGTGGAAGAGTTGCATTGGGTTCTTTCCTACTCACATCAGCACCAGAAATCATTTCCAGCAGAAATTCTGCCTTCCATTCTCATTAGAAGAAAACACCAACTTCAGGCTTACGAGCAGTAATAACTCTGATGATGACACATAATAGAAAAGAATCCACTCACCTTCCTTTAAGAAGGGATAAAAAGACTAAAAGACCAGATTAAAAGTCATTTGTCATTCAAATCAATATAGAAGCTCTGAATAGGTAAACAAAACACATCTGTTGAGTAATTACAAAAATCATTCATTCTTCGGGTAACCTTATCAATGGCACAATATGCCCAGTGAAGTGGACAAGTTAAGAAATTCCACCAATGGTGAAGCTGGGAAATACCTCTAGAAGCAGCAGAATCTCTAAAACCAATGGAACTCTGTATAGTTCCCACCTACTGCACTGGTAGGACTCATAACAAAGCATCAGGTATAGGCTTAATCTTCAAAAGAAGTATTTCACTGTTCTCCTTAATGCCCAGAATGGTACCCTTTTTAGCAGGAACAGAAAGAGGAGAAAATGTTTGATAGTTAAATTGTAGGACAGCTTCTTTGGAAAGCTTTGTGATAATTTCTTGTGCCAGATCTCCAAGAATAAACAGCGTTATAAATCTGAATAAGTTAAATCTGCTACTGCAGTATATACAGACTGCTTCAGTCTGTTGTTAATTGGGACTAAACTAAAGGCTCAGCTTCTAGCCACATGCTAATACAGTCTTTAAAAAACTATTTTTTTTTTCAAACAAAATATTTACTGTATAACACAGAAGATGTAACAAAACTTTACTGCATTTTAATTTCTGTTAGTAGTTTGCTTTCCTTTAACTGCATTTATCTTAGGCTAGCAGCCATGTGGCTGAGATTAACTATCTGCTACTGCTCTCTGAACAAGATCTACTTTATTAATACCAAAGGGATGACAAAGTGCCTCTCACATGACACAGCAATGAGCATGTGAACTGACACTTTTTCCTGGTGATTTAAGTACATTAAGATTCCTCAATGAGAAGCATCCTAGGAAGTTTCCCTCTTTTCCTACTCCCTGATGCAATTAGACCCCTTGTTTCCAGTACTCCATTTTATTAATAGAGAATACATAGACCTAGTTTCACCCAAGGCCTGCCTGGACGAAAATTCACACCCTCTGAAATAAAAGCATTTCTTCCATTTTTTTAATTATTTGAAACTGAGAGTTTCCAAGCTCTCAGCACCAGCTGAGCTCACAGAAACCAGAACAAACATCAATTTAGAAAACAGCACCCTGCAAAACTAAACACTTACAAACATTCTCTGAATTATAGGGCGGGATAAAACGACTCATGCCCTCCCCTTCTCTTTTGTGCA
The DNA here is from genome assembly GCA_000699545.1 of Podiceps cristatus. NCBI lineage: Eukaryota > Metazoa > Chordata > Aves > Podicipediformes > Podicipedidae > Podiceps > Podiceps cristatus. The sequence goes on along the minus strand of KL260018.1, from coordinate 12,391 downwards.
GCTGGTTAAATATATACAAAGCTAGAGTTGAAAGGGAAGCACTCCGTCATACAAACACTTTAGCCAGGGCATCTGCTCCTGCACTGGCAATATAACATTTGGAGGGGTGGAATGCCACGTCATGAATGGATTCATCAAATTTTTTGCGATGAGCAGTAAATTCTTGGATGCAGGTCTTGCTTTCAAGATTCCACAAGCGAATTGAACAGTCATGACCTAAAGAAAGGGGAAACAGTTTTCTTTATAATTCTCAAGTCTGCCACCATTATGAGAAAAAGAAAATTAAATGTGAAGGTACTTACTGCCAGACATCAAATACAAGCCATTAGGATCAACAGCTAAACTTGTAACTGCATCTAAGTGAGCTACCATGGAGTGGATCAGTTTTCCTTTGAAATAAAAGATTTATTTAGGTTAGTTTCTGCAATTCACTTTTTTATCTGTATTCACTGCTTAAGCCCTACCACAGCTCAATACAAGACCTTGTCCCATGACTGAATCATTAAGTTACACAAAAAGTCCTTTTCATGTTTACAGTCTCAGTAGAGCCACAGTACCAATATCACCAACCTTGCTAGACCTTTGTCTTATACGTGCAAAATCACCCTGAGGCTGCAATCACTGCGCATTTTAAATGCCTCCTGCTTAAGTGAGTTAAGCAAGTTCAGGAGCAAGATCTTGACTGGGAAGGAGGACAGGGGCTGAGTATAGTAGTAAGCAATCAATACAAACTACATAAGAATATGGGATAATTTTAGTCAACTCAGGGAATTAATGTTCTATTACAGCTTATTATAATTACAGTCATGATTTCATGCTAAAAATAAGAAATCATGGATCAAATGTCAGCATTTTTTTGTTGCAGAAGATAATAAAACAGAAAAAAGTAAACAAACAGTGACTGTTTCCTCAACTACTTATTATAGAATTACATCAAACAAATTGTGTATTTTCAGCTTGTTACTCAGCTTCCTTTCACCTCTTCTTATTTAACATAAATCTGTGGAGTAGCAAACTTAAAATCAACAAGAATATTGAAAGATCTCAATTTAACTTTCAAGACAGTGTGACCTGGAAGCAGAGAAGTCACAAACTGAAGATTACCGAGATTCACAGTCAGAATACCAGATTAATACTGCCATTCCTATCAAAAAGTCCTTTAAAACCTAAGATATTAATAATTACACATCTTGGTGCAACTCTCACTACAAATCTCGCTTTTTCTGCAGAAGTGAGAGACTTGGAGAAATACTGTGGATCAAACCGGGAACAATGACTACAAGGGAACCTCCAAGCCATCAGGCAGAGGTCCTGGAAGCACCAAAAGAGTGCTAGAGCTTCCGCCCTCAGATCAAAGTAACACAGACAATACAATAGAAGAAACATTCAATGATTCCATGAGCACAGGAACGCTGTAAAAAAAGCTTCCTTTTACATTAAATATTGGTAACTCCCATACATAAGGCATTTTAAAAGAAACAGATAAGAGAATGATGCAGGTTCCTTATCACCGGGCCAATAAAGTATTACCTGGGCTGACAATCTTCGAGCTGTACTGGCGATGATAGATTTCCATTTCAGAGGATATACAATTCTTAACTACCTCAGCATTTATGTGAATAATATTAATCACAATGAAATTCTGGTTATGTTTTACGTTACACTACCACTATGACTAAACCTGCTGAAAAGATGCATACCTGTATTGTTGTCATAGAACTTGATGTGTCTATCTTCATGAGCAGTGATACTAATTGGAAGAGTTGGATGGCTGATGACTCTATTTATCTGACAGGAGGAACTGACAGCTATGAAAAAACCCACACATATCAATACATGTAAATTGCTAAGTTCTTTGAAAGATTGTTACTAAGAAATAAATATGTAATCAATCTTATCTGCCAAATAGCAAGGAATAATATAAAGAAGGGAGATGGTATTTTCCATTCCCTCTTATAAAATGACAGTCATTCAACTATTTTAAAACAGACAAGTAAAGCCAACAAGAAGGGCTTACTCTCTTTTAGAACTAGAATTAGCAGAATTCACTGACATAAAACTTTTAGGGGAAAAAAATATCAAAATTTCAAAAATTATGAACATTTTTTAAAATACAATGTTTATATTGTTACCAGGTTACTATTTTGATCTGAATATGAAACCTCATGCTTCAGCTCATTCTGGTCTCTTTTCTAATGCTAGAGGGTAAAATAATTTACTGATAGCAGGCTCCTTATAGTTTCCTCTGAAACTTCTGATATTGGTCACTGCCATGACCACAGGCATTATGTGGGACCCTGTGAATACCCTTCCACTGGAGCTTTGCTTTTCTCCTACAGTGAAACCTTCAACTAAAGCGCAACTGCAAATGAGCCAAAAGTATATATAAAAGTTAGAAAAGGAATACCTCTGAGGAAAAATAGAAAGGCATCCACACACACCCACACCCAATTTTTTAATAAATTCAACTTTAGATTTTCCGGATATTGCCTCTATCTTGCAATTTTGGACTGAAGAGAGAATGGAAATCTGGAAATCTTGAAACAATCTGGAAATCTTGAAACATCACTGGGCTCTAAAAGGAAGCCGTGCTTTTCCTTGTACTCCTGTTCCTTGAAGAGGAATTCAGATAGTGTGGGCTTGTTTCTTCTACCTTCTTTCAAAAGTATGTGCACTCTTCTGCTATTGAAATACCCAGAAGGTCTGTTGTAGTAGTGATAATTTACTGTTACATCTCAAAACACAGACTGTAATGTAATTCATGTTAATTTATCATGACGCTGTCTAATTGTTTTGAAACACAGAAAAGACTATCAACAGTATCAACCTTAAACAAGTAATTTGGGGGGGGGGTGTTAGTGGTTTTTTGTGGGGTTTTTTTTGTGTTGGGTGAGTTTTTTGGGGTTTGGTTTGTTTTGGGTTTTGTTTGTTTGTTTTGGGTTTTTTTTTTTTAAATACCTACTAGTATCTACAGTGGACTCCAGGGTAAGAATTCGTTGCCGTGTCTCCATGTTAAAAATGCTAGTGTGTCCACTGTTAAATGATGCTACCATGAGGCTTGGGTCACTGCTCACAAGATCTACTGATGAAGGGATTCCCATTTCTAGAAAACAATGTAGAGAAGATTTTCATAAGATTTAGTTAAGGTAAAGAAAACAAAAAAAAACAACCAAAAATCTCAACCAGTAAGCACTTTAGTTTCAAAAGGGTCATGTTATGAAAGGAAATGGTACATTTTAAAGATCTACATTATACCAATCTAAATAGATTGCCCTGATCTATATTTTAATCCTATTTTTCTGATATGCATATCAATCTTTACTAAGATGCTTTATCCAGAACTGCAGCTGGACATAAATCTGATTTGAAATAAAGAAAGTAAGAACTCCCTGCTCCCTTTTCCTTGCTTTAACTGTAAAAGCAATTCTCAACCGAACCTCCAATGCATCAAGTAAAAGGACATGAAATTGAAGTAGTAAAATCATTGCCATGACAGATGATTAATGTTATTAGTAACCTGGCCAAATTCAGAGCTTAAAACACCCCCAAAGCTTACCAGGTGCAAATTTTATATGCTGACAGTGTCAGAATGGAAAGTTACATAAATACATTATAAATTCATAGTACAAAGCTTCTTCCATCCTGCCTATTATGGTATACATCCAATCTCCTTACACTGTAACTGTCTGAATACTGCAGGACAGAAAGCCAAATCAGCAGAGCTTGTGTACAGGAAACATCCCTCAATTTTTCTCCTCGAATGTCCTGCTCACCACCCGCGATGTAAAAGAACAACACTGGTTGCAACAGATGCCAGGAGGAGGAAGAGGTAGAGAATGAGACACTGAACATTAAGTAGCCTAATGTCCAAGGATCTAAATAACGCAGGAATATCATCACCTCTCTCTAAACCTGAGATTCATGGGAGAAACATCTTTCTTGGACACATGCCCTCAGGACTGTTGCTCAGGAATTGTGGTACATATCTATAGATAGTCAAAAAAAGCCAAAAGGGATTGGTGTGAGCAGAAAACATCCATTGTTCTGAAGTGACCACTGCCACGCTTCCTTATCTGCAGCTTCCTGGTAAGCTAACAATGGTAACCTAAAGGACTTAAATGATGACTGCTAGATATTTTAGAGCATTTGTTCAAGGTTCGCAATAAGACATAGGAAAACAGTTTCAAAGGAGGATCTTTGAATTACACAACTGTGTTTCATTCCAGTTTGGAACATAAAAAACCCAAATATTAGCTCTGTGAGGCACGATTACTCCCTCCTCCCCCTTAATTTAATAATTAAAGTGAAAACCAACCAACCAAGCAAACCCCAAACAAAATCAAACAAAGAAACCCACTACTAGGAAGTTTTCAAAGTAGACAAGTAGGAAAGCTGGCAGCAAATCAGTTATGTTTTTCACAGAACCCTGCAGACCTTTGAAAACATAGTTCTGCCAGAAGTAAAATACATGAAACATTTCTATTTTGCTCAGCCTATTTTAACTAACAAATAACGGCAAATCTGACCAGCTTTACACCATAATTCACTAAGTCTGTTCAGTTACACCAAAGTTTATTTTGTCTCAAAGTTGTTCTGAAGAGCCAAGGAACTGTCTCATTTCATAGGTTACCATCAGGACCATCAGCTCTAAGAGAGCTTGGCAATGTCAACAGGCTCATTCTAGAGCACATACTCAAACATCAACTTCACTTTTAGATGTAAGAAAAAAATTCTTTACAATGAGGGTGGTGAAGCACTGGAACGGGTTGCCCAGAGAGGTGGTGGATGCCCCATCCCTGGAAACATTCAAGACCAGGTTGGACGGGGCTCTGAGCAACCTGGTCTAGGGAGTGGTGTCCCTGCTCACTGCAGGGGGGTTGGACTAGATGACCGCTAGCGGTCCCTTCCAACCCAAAACATTCTATGATTCTATGATTCTATGATTCAAAAAATTAGGCTCTAAACAACAGGATTTTGATTTGTGCATATTTCAGTAACTAAATCCAAAGGACTAAATTTTTTCAACTAGCAGTGTTTAGGATAACTAGGTTATTGCTATTTAGCTAATGTGTAAGCTCAGAAATTCAACTGAAATCTGTGTTAGAGACACAAGGAACATAATCTAAAAAGGTTATCATAATATCACTGGCCTGAGCTGAAGCACTGGCTACCCCAAACCTCTGTCGGGAGAAGAAAGAGCTTTTTATTCTGGAAGCAAGGGCCTAATGGAAACTCAGCTTGAATCTGCTTATGGAGTTGATCCATTATACCCCATAGTTCTGGTAACATCAGCAGATCATCTGCAGCAGATGGCTTTTAGATATGTGTGACTGTCCCCTGCATGTGGGTACCTATTCAGCCAGTGTCAAAGGAGAAGGGAACCGGAATTTACTCTTCCCAAAAACATTCATAAAGATATAAAGTCCAGCTAAACAAACAAGAAGGATTTCTATATAGTGGCCAAAATTATGGCAGTCTGAACAGTGATGCTTATGAACTTTAAGGTAGGGCAATTTTCTGTACCTTGATTATCATTAAATATATTGAGAGCTGGAGCAACTTCTGTAGCTTTCCATAGACGTATAGTGCCATCCGCTGAACAGGACAGCAAACGCTGGTGTGTTCCACTGTAAACCAGACCCCACACTGCATCTGTATGGCCTACAAAAGCACCTCTTAGAACAGAAGGATCTGTGAACAAAACAGGAACAACTGCATTTCAAAACAAAATATGAATTAAGTCAACAGTTGTATCTTGATCTGTGTTCATGGACCAACCTTAAGAAGCTAGCCCATTAAAAAAAAAAAAAAAGAGACAAATCTCAATTACTCTTGTATCATGCTTGAATTTCATCATGGCATTCAGTTATCCAGTTTAAAACTAATGGAACAAAACAAAGTTTCAGCAGAAGAGACAGTATCAAAGTCAACAAACATACTCTGATTTTAAAATTCACTCTCAAACAGCCGTTAATGGCACATTAGTTCCTTTTTCCCAAAAGCCAACTTTGAAACCAACCACACCTGAAGCTACAACAAGTGAAAAATGTTTTAAAACAACACAGACACAAGGCTGACATCCATTTAGATCTGGTAAATCTTAACAAACTGGACCTTTCTAGCTGTCTGCAAACAACATGAACAGCTTTGGTCTCAGACTACACCACCTCTTTTTATCCCAACTGCACAGAGATTTGATGATGAAAAGATCATTAAAATACACATTTGCTGTATTTGCCAAGTATCAGGTTTAGTCCTGTACTTTTTCAACCTGTTTCTCAAAATTGTGATGAGATCAAGGCCTTTTTTAAGAAAACTACAAATGTTATCTTCTCATCAACCACCATCAGTATTAAACCAAAAATTTACTTAAAGTAATTGAAGCCAGCATTCAATTTTCCTCTTTTAAACTTTCAAACCAGCGTTAGCTACAAATTATACTATTTTAGCCACATAACTTTAATGTCGCTAAACATAGCATTTCACTGAGGTGTGAGACAGCAATGTACCGTAAGAGTCGTAGGGGTCGATGTTCGGGTTGGTTGTATTCCAGCCATGGATGAGGCCATCCGTTCCCCCACTGTAACACTGTTCACCATTACTGCTCATCACCACACAGAGCACAGGTCCACTGGAAGAACACCGCCCCCCCAAGAGACATTGACTATTAACATTTCCATTATGTGACACGCAATATCAAAGGAATCTTCAAATTTCCCTGTTAGATAAAATTCACTTGCTGCATGGACTGCAACAAAACTTCTGCATAGTTAGATCATATACTACAACACTTCCCACAAAAAACCTCCACAGTATTTGGTAATGTAACTACAATCAGGACAATTTAATCATTATGCACATGAAATATGAAGTGTCACACTTACAAACTATAGGCTTTGCTAGGCATGCTAGGCATGCCTTCTGCATAGGTAGCCTTTTCCCCTCTTTTAAAGATCTAAAGCTCTTTCAGGAAACCGATTTAGTTCATTGCAAACAGCTCCATTCTACAGGTGCACGTATCTGACAAAATGGCAAGAGCTGCAATGATGAACAGAACACCTTATCAAATTTGAACTGTTAGTTTGTAGATTTTTCTTTTTAAAACTGTGATATACCTAGCTCCAGAAATAGTAATTATGCAGAAAGGGGATGAACTTATACAGATATTTTAAATAACATGGGAACTAAAAGCATCACATGAAATTTCAAGGTGGAAATTGTTTTTTAAAAAAGTCTGTATCTGCTTAAAAATCATATATTTCTCAAAATAGGACAATGTTTCACAGGAAATACTCACTTATGTGCTCTGAAGGTATATATTGGCTCTACATCAAGAGAAGCACTCCTAAATGAAGTACAATGAAATGTTAACATGTATACAATCTTACACAATGCTTTACAAAAACGTGCCAGAATTGCTAAATTCTTAAAATCACCACCACGTCTTTAGAAGTGTTCCTCCCACAACTTCCCCTCCCAACATGTTTTTTCATATGTCTAGGAATTCTTCGCATTCCTTCAAATGGCTGTTTTGTTTTTTTGTTTAAAGACCTTCAAGGTAGAGAGTCCACAAACTCTCACGCACCAATCAAACGCGTAGTTTCCCCACACCAATGGTGGGGAAAAAGTGGAGGGCCATCAGTATCACATGGAATATGTCGTTAAGTGTTCCAAATCCCTACCAGAGGAAAGGAGCTTATGACACCTTGTTTTTATACCAATGCTGTAGCACAGTTACAGACAACTGAAAAACTGCTGCTCAGGACTTTATCAATCAGGCACTTGTTACAGACTGCAGGAAGACCACGTGCTTTGCCCAGTCCTCCTTAAAGGTACGACGTACTCCCTTACTGTATTAGCCCTGCTAAGAATTTGCTCTCCTCTCCGCAAATCCCCAGCAGCACGTAAGTGAGCGTACAATGGAAACTAGCAATATCTCCAGCAAAGTTTAAAGCTCTACATATATATATATATGCATATGTGTATACATATATGCATATATACATAAATGCATTTTTACACATTTATATACACATGCAAGCACACTAACAGGCCACATCCAAGTATTTTCACTAGTAAATTAATTTGCCATGTTATCTACAAGGAAAATATTAAAAAGGGAATGTTTTTCATTTTCACAAACAAAACACATTCATAAACAGGCCTGGATTTTTTCTGGCACTCTTTTAAAGTTACCATCCTTCTCTAAGAGCTTGTTTTCCTACTCTTAAATTCAAGGAACAATTTCCAGTAAGTCCAAGGGCCATCCAGTGAAGTGGCATCTACAATTATTTTTTTTCTTCATAAACTAAAATGTTTTTTGAAACAAAGCAGGAAAAAGATTTCTTACTTTTTTGCTGGGGCTGTTTTTTGTAAATTCCACATTTTTAACGTATGGTCCTCTGAAGCTGTTATTAAGACTGGTTCAACCGGATGAAAAGCGAGACCTCTTATTCCATCAAAGTGACTTCTTAATGTGAATTTGGGGTTCCAAGTCTTTCTTAATGCATCCTTATTGTTTGCTATCTAATAAAAAAAAATGCCAAACTTGTAATTAATCTGGAAGGCACAAGGAAAGGAAGAAATCAGAAACTTAGTTTCTGAACATCCACAGTAATACGTTCTGTGCAAATCTGTAGTACTCCATGTCTAAGTTACACAATTTAAAAGCTGAAAAGTACCTTTCTGACTGATACTGCTGTGAACTCAGTTTGGTATTTGAGAGTTGATCGACACATACTGGGTTGTTCATTAACACTGGGCCTGACTCAACCAAGCTATGGTCCCTGAATACCTGAAGTACAACTGACATGGCATCTCTGAAGTAAAGGACTAAGAGAAATAGAGAAGCGTCTAGCAGCACAGAAAGGAACACCATCTAATTTACCTAACGCAACACAAGCTCTGTAATAATGCAAGACAAGTAAAGCTTGCCAGGAGGGGGAAAAAAAAAAAATTCAAAAAGGACTCAACTACACACGAAGAATATAACTGCCTAGCAATAAGCTATCATATATACAGACACAATTATTTGGCAATAAATGCATTTTTTGCAGATCCAAAAGGAAAGCCCCTAATAAAATAACAATTACTTCAACATTGCTCCTCCGAGTAAGTGTCGACATAAAACACTGAACAGACTTATCACTCTGTCAGTCAACATTGCCATAGTTAAATTTACCTTCCCATAACCGCTGCTAATGGTGGTTATGGAAAACCAGGAAACAAAAACCCATTTGTAACTCAAATCATAGAATCATAGAATGGTCTGGGTTGGAAGGGACCCCAAGGATCATAGAGTCCCACCCCCCCTGCCATAGACAGGGCCACCAACCTCCTGGCCTGGATCTACTCAAGGCTGATATTTCATTAAGTTGAAAGCTATAGATAATCCCAAATAATTCAGTCTCATTAACCGCAAAGAAAAGACAACTGTTTTCAGCCACTTCAAGAATCTACATTTTATTCTGGATTGGAGGTGGGGTGGGGGTAGGGGGGTGGGACTTAAGAACAAGAGTGCTTTTTCTTAAGTTTTGTTACTTCTGGATGTAGTTATAAAAATATGCTTCAATTAAGAGGTTCTATAGATTTTAAGCAATGAGAAAGGAGTAGTAACAAACAGCAGGTTTAGTCTCATCATGTGTCTTCATAATTATGTACTGTCTGCTCAGGGAGACAGCTCACTTTCTTTGCCAGTTTAATGAACTGAGTTGGCTCAACGAGGGAACAGACAAACGCCGGAGCTGGTGCAAGGATGGGGCAGGACTGCAAAGCTAGCAGCTCTGGCAGATTTTCTGGAGATTGGCCAAGAAAGTCTCAGCAAAAAGGGTACAAGACATACAGAGTATTCACAGATATCTGGAGAGGAATTTAGTTGCCTCAACACAGGCATCTAATGCCAATTACGTGACAGAGGGAACCCTGCCTGCCCTCCAGCTGCCAAACCTGCAGCACAGGTCCTGTGTCACAGCTGTGGAAGCCACAAAGACACCTCAGACAGCCAAACAGTGGGCAACGTTTCTGGGAGGATAATATTGTCCATTCGCTTCTCATTCACTCAAAGATGTTCTTCCAAAGGAGTCCAAGACGATTAGCTTATTAATTGGGAAGCAGAGAGAGGGCAGTCCCAGCCAGCAGACCAGTGGCAGAGGTGGAAACAGATCCTAGCCCTGGCACACCACCCGCCTGGCTGCACCACCATCACGCCTCTTCACCCTCCGGCCTCTCACAAGCTGTGAGAAGCCGGGTTACTAACATGGCAGCCAGCCTCCTTTTCCCTCTCCCCACTAAAATACAACAGTGAGGTAATCTGAGACTTGAAAAGCAGTTGGGGGGTGGGGTGGGGAAGGAGGATGTTCAGCCCCCCAATGAGCACCTGATCAGTAATAGTAATATCAGTGGCATACAAACAACTTGAAAACTCCAGAAGCAATAACAATATGCAAATAGGATTATGGACACTTCTCTTGCTCAAGGTTGCAGGAAATCGAGCGAGAGCCTACTGCAAAGTTCAAAACCTCCAAGTCAGAACACAGTATTAAATGTAACAATTCTGTAGTTCAGATACTCTTATGGACAGTACTCAGTCTATTATAATTTTATGAAGCTTCTCAATCTGCTCAGATTAGGGAAAAAAACCTAAAACCAACCAAAGTGAACAGTTGTTAACAATGCATAAAGGAAGCAAAAAGAAAAGGTAAACTTAAGAGGGTATTGGCTAGCAAACTGGGAAGTTTCATCGTCTTAGATATTCTAAAAATTTACTCACAAAAGGAAAATCTTCCTTTTTTTAAGTAATAAATCCATAATCTCCATTACCAACTGAAAACTATTCTTTAATTTACAGACTGCCAAAGCAACATGTAAAAAACCTAAAGCATGAAGTGAGGCTGGCTAATGCTGCCATGTTTTAGAAGAAAAGAATTGGGTAAAAGTGCCAGTGGGAAGAAAGGGACTGAAAACAGGAAAGTGTCTGCAACTCTTGAGAGCAAATACATTTAATGCCTGATTCACATGAAATCTTTCAACTTCATTCTCCACACGATTCAAAATTGCAACTTAAAAAACCCCCATACTAAGTTTCTGCTAATCCTACCTGATTGACATTTGGCAGCTGGAAGAAGGTATGAAGTAGTCCAAAATAAAAACAGATAATTTGTGAGCTAAACTTCCAGTGAAATTTTAAATGGAAAAACTAGCCTTTCATTTTGCTTCAATAAAGAGCACAGTGACAACAACAAGGGCATTTGTAAACTTTTTTTTTTTTTTAATTGTCAGCAGTAGAAAAGATAAGAGGCAAGATAAGCATGACTATGATTTCCTGATCACAGGATTTCATAAAGGCATTTAACAAGTGAATAAACAGAAGTTACTATTCTCAGCCAGGCAGAAAAGGATGGCGTGGATAAAGGAATGCTAGATTCCACAAATGAAAGCTGTTAGTTCAGGATATGGAGACATGGACAAACACTATAGTTTATATAGACATTTGGACAATGAAGTCAAGCAGCGAAAGCAGTAAGCCCTTGTACATATGGTTTAGGTTTGTCATATCCTCTGAATTTAAAAATTCAGCATCGAAGTTTTAGGTGTAACTGTAAAAGAAATAAAATTTGTACACCACTTTACCCCTTTTTTGAAGACAAAATTAGGGAAGATTAGCAAAAAAATTCAGAGCTGATGCCAAATTAGGAGATAATGCTAAAATACTGAATTTTAGCAGAGATGTTCTATATCATTGTAATCCTGACGAATCACAACACATCACATGCTCAGAAACTTGCTATAGTAGTAGAGCACATCTCTGCAGTGTCACTGTCAAAACATGTGTAAACTTTTATTACCTAGGTAATTTATTGCTTTACAAGGACATACAAGGGTAGAACTTCAAAGTTAGGACCTGCAGGTTATTTCTGAAGTCTCAGATTTAATTTATGACAGTAAAATCCCAGATGGTGATTACTTGAGCCAGATTTACTGAAGGGTATGAGTGCTCCCCAACACACAATACTAGAAGAATCATCTCTGAAATCCCTCAGCCTTGACAGAGCTGGACAATATAACAGCACAATTAATCTGAAGCTGAGAGATCACAAAGGAGCAGGTGATTAAAGTAATACCTGAAGTATCTTCTTCAGAGAAATCAGAAATACAGACAAAAAATGTGTATGACTGCAAAGAAGAAATTTTAGAAAGATTTTTCATAAAAAGGTGAAAGAAAAAGAGGCCATAGGCTACACACATAGCCACAGAAGTGCTGGCCACAAGAGCCTCCTAAAAAATCTCTGGTTTAGCTTTCCATTTGAAGTGAGACTATTGCCCACACCAGTTAAAGTAAGTCACAGCTCTCCCCCAGCCAAGTCTTGAATCATAGAATCATAGAATGTTTTGG
>KL260017.1:1211-47192 GCA_000699545.1 Podiceps cristatus | reverse complement strand
TCACACAGGCCCACCTCTCCAGCCTGTCCAAATGCATGGAGAGCTCTGGATAATCAAGAAATAAGTTTTAGCTGAAAAGAAAAAACAACACCCAACAAAATCTGGAAAGAGGATGCAGAACACAAAGCTCCCTTCCCACTTGCCCGAAACAGCCCATTACTCTCAGCCTTTCCCATTACTGAAGTTCCTGCGTTATTTCCCCACCATATAAAAAGCTACCTCCAGTCACAAATTAAAGATTCTTTATCAAGAAGCCCCACCACATTCAGACTTCATGGATCCCCATCTCCAACGAACAAGGAGTGAAAACATTGGCTTACTTCCAATGGCTTCCCCTCCAGCAAATATTCCACTAGATTTTTTTTAACCTTGGACTCTCTCGACTCCGGAGAGTAAAGCCGCATGAGCTAAGCACTGCTCAGACGGGTGGGGAAAGACAGCCCAAGCCCCGCAGCAGCTCGTAGTCCAGAAGGGTGCTGAGAACCCACCGGATACGCTGCTCCTGCTGCAGCTGAGCACGGTTAAAAGGTTAATGCCTCAAGCTGCTGGTGCTCCCCCACCACAGCTCCGCTCTGCCGTTCCCTCAGATCTACCGATAAACTTGCTTGTTCCCTCACTGACTGTTTTCCAACAATCTCATCTTAAAAAAAAAAAAAAAAACCAAAACCAAATAATAAATCATGTAAAAGATTATTTTGGCAGTACTGAGTTAGGGAGCAGCCGCACACGCAGTTATGCGGGCAGCGCGGATCTTTGAACCTGAAGCACCCACTGGACACAGCACGTGTTGGCAACCCCCAAACCCTCAAGGGGCCAAAGAGAATGGCCGGCACGTGTGGTCGCGGGAAGCGATGGAAATTCAGCACAGCTCCCCTGAATCCAGGTGTAATGACAAGACCATCTCTCCTCTCCTAACAGCGCTGCTCACCACCACCACACCACCTCATTTCTTATTCTTGCACCTCAAATTTCTTTCCACAAATCCTTCCCTTGGCCACGTAGCCTCTCATCCTCTCTCTTACACTCTACTCCCCATCACTTAATTCTTTCCGTTCTGAACTCCAAACTAAAGGAGTTAACGATAGGATTAACCACTTAGTCTATCTAGCAATTATACAGTTATCTTAATTCTCTTTGTCCAGTCTCCTTTATCGCTTTCTTTAACAGGTTCTGAATTTACCGTGGACAAAGACAGGCGTAACGTATCACTGCAAGCTTTGCCGCAGCTTGTGTAATGGGATCCCAGTCCCGCGATGAGCCCCAGAAAGACCTACACTCTGAAAACCAGTAATGAATCGTAACAGAGCTCTTACTGAGGCGTCAGCTTTGGGCATTAAATCTCCATCTCAGAACTTACCCTCCTCTCACACCGTGAAACTTCAATTAGCAGCCAGTGTTGTGCAGTACTCGAGGGACTAAAGACAGCTTAGGTACAGCTTTAATATCGTCCCAGCACTTACTTGAACAAAGGGTTTTTAGGTCTCTGTGGTTTCTTCTTTGCGAAGAACGCTGCAAATTCTCTCCCAGAGCTGGCGTAGCTAAGCTGGGTGGACGGCTCCGAGGCAGTGCGGGTGTTCTTCATGTCCAGATACTCTGTCAGCAGCATCTGCGAACAGAAGGAAGGGGAACTCAGCACTTGAAATAGAACAGCAATATAATGTAACTTGAATGTCCAGGATCTTTAGGTACTCTGTAAGATTGGAAAATTAATAAAAACTCAGAAATTCTAATTAATAGAAACTTAGCTTTCATTTCAGAAATGCGATCCTCGTGACTCACATACCACTGTCACTAATTTGGTAAATGCTTGGTTTACATTACCTGACCAACTCAATTTGCTACAAAACCCTGATGGTACCAAAGTGTGCTGAAAATTAACTCTGTCCCAGCCAAAATCTTCACCAGAGCCAGTACAGGGCTGTGGTTTGGGTTTGTGCTGAACCAGTGTGGATAACCCAGGGGGGTTTCGTTGCTGCTGAGCAGGGCTGACACAGAGCCAAGGCCTTTCTGCTCCTCACCCCACCCCACAGCGAGGAGCCCGGGGGGCACAAGGAGCTGGGAGGGGACACAGCCAGGACAGCTGACCCCAACGATATTCCACACCGTACGGCATCATGCTCAGCATGGAAAGCTGGGGGAGAAGAAGGAAGGGGGGGGACATTCAGAGTGATGGCGTTCATCTCCCCAAGTCCCCGTTATGCATGACGGAGCCCGGCTTTCCTGGAGATGGCTGAACACCTGCCTGTCCTTGGGAAGGTTTTGCTTTGCTTGTGTGTGTGGCTTTTGCTTTACCTCTTAAAGTGTCTTTATCTCAGCCCATGAGTTTCCTCACTTTTACCATTCTGGTTCTCTCCCCCATCCCAGCGGGGGTCACGAGCAAGCAGCTGCCTGGGGCTTAGTTGCCGGCTGGGGCTAAACCACGACACAAAGGTATCTCGCCAGAAGTCCCCGCTCCTCCCAAGAGGGATTCGAGCAGCAGCAGCAACAGGGAGATGGTGGGTGGGTTGTTGGCTGGCCTTTACAGACCGATTACATACGTCGGCTCTTTGAAATGAAAAGGTTAGCGATACTGGTCTCTTCAGTTAAAAAAAAAGAGTATATTTTATATACGCATATGTATGCCTATATATTTTCTATCTGTTTATATGTAGAACTATAAAACACCCGTGCATGTGTTTGGGTGCATGTGCTGCAGGTCACGTGGGCTGTTAGAAAACATCCTGGGAATGCTGCAAAAACTGCCTTTTAATAGCTCCCAAAGCAACCACGCTTCTTTTATCGTTGAAACTACCAACTCCCACAGCCGTCAGTTCTGCCACCGTAGCTGAGGACTGATTCTCCCCCAGCCCGGTGTGCTCAGTCAGGGGTCGGGGTCCCTTTTTGAGACCAGGGTCCCCTCTGTGAAACCCTGGCAGCCCTGAGCGGTGGCCCCGTATCTGGTGCTGTTGAAGCAATTCTGGTTTGCAGAAGCAGAAACAGATTCCAAGTCATTCACTTTTAATTTCCTTCCATCTGAAGATGGAAAGAAACCCCTTAAAAATTAACTTTTGTCAGTGCATTCAGAAAGTCTCTATTTATTTTCAGAAAACTCTACCTACTCGGAGGCTATTAGTAATATGTTCCATTTTAATAATTAGCTAGTCAAAGCCCATCAAAGAGAGTTGCCTGTAATGAAAGGAACACATCAGTACTGTGCTGTCTAAGTTTAAACAAATTACATAGGAATAAATATCTAGGCAAATTGTATCATGCCCCTAATTAGCAACAATTCAGGATAGCTTGGGGAAAGAAAAATAATACAAACACAAAGAAACTTCAACTCCTAAAACATCTCAATTAAAACTTTACCTGAGTGCCAGTTTTTAAAATGCATGCTTATTGTTAACAGTAAAAAGAATCACTACACTAGTTTTTAATAGTAATTTTCCAAATCCGTTCGCATTCGTGAATTTGCATTTCATCTTCTCTACTTAATAACCCTAAAATCGCCACAAAAAATGTAATTAAACTCTCAAACTTAATCAAGTTTAAAAAAAAAAAAAAAAAAAAAAAAAAAAAGGAAAGAAAAACATGTAACAATTTGTTCTCCCATTATGAACAAAACTTACTTATAATGGATTCCATGACTCTGGTGTCACCTTATATCCAAGACTAAAAATGTGAAGCATGTAATACAGTACTTGGCTCCAAGATTACTATAAGCCAACAGAGGTTTGCGCTAGGAACATAAGGAATCATCCTTGTTGGTTAAAAAGTAAGAGAAATAAAAGATGAGTTTGTGGTGAGCTGTTCAGAACAGTTCTGAAAATGCCACAGATTAGGAAAAAGAAGAGAAAATTATTAATTTATGGTATTACTAAATAGACAGGACCGAATGGTTAGACGCAAAGCTCTGAAAAAGTAAAAAGCTGTAAAAGAAGTGAAAATAGCTGGTTTTGGTAACTATTCTCAAAGTTCAACTTTAAGTTATAAAATCCAGGCAAAGCAGAAACTGTGCTAGACAGATCAAAGCTCTTTCTGCTCCAGTGCCCCGTATTCAGCAGTTACACAAATTCTTCAGAACGAAGTAATTAAGTGTAAGCATGGCCAAGCCGTCACAATACGCAGCCAAGTGGGAGAGAAGTTAAGACAGGAAAGATCTTCAACACACAGTACATTTGGCTTATAATGGCAGCGTGAAGATTAAAACCCTTATAATTTTTAAGCAATAGGACTAACAGGTGGGCCGGTCTGAAAATCTTGCCAGCTACGTGCCTCAAAAAACAGCCTGAAGTTTTCATTTCTCATCGCGTTGTGCAGTGTGGGGCCTTCACCCAATGTCATCAGCCTCAATTTATTCCCTATGTCTAGACAGTCCAAGTTTTCCAGTTCTGCTCTCATAGTTCTCATAGAGGATTTTAATAAGCATAATATTTCAAAGTTAGAAGTTGTGGCCAGGCCATGTACTTACTAAAAGCCACAGCAAGCTAGAACTTTAAAAAACACTTAAAAGAAAAGAAAAACCAGACATTTTCCTGCCTATCTAAGCGAACAGGAGCTTGCCTTAACCATCGAAGTAAGGGATTTCATGATTTGGTCCCATAACACCTGATTAGTAGTTGCTAAGCCATCAATCAAAAACCTTGTTAGACGTTAATCACATGGACGTGCAGCAAGATTTATGAGTGACTGTAAAGTTTGCAACATCCCATTCATCTATAACAAGGACTTTTGACTTTCTGTTCGGTGGTTGAATTCTGCCATCCATGTAGTATATTTACATCAATGTCAAACAAATAAAGCCGTACATAACACGAGAGAACAAAGCACGCTTTCTTCGGAAATGAAAATTAATATAAAATGTTTTATTTTAAAAAAAGCACTATTTATGGATTTGGAGGTGAAATGAAAATTAATATAAAATGTTTTATTAAAAAAAAGCACTATTTATGGATTTGGAGGCTTAATTAAATTCTCAAATTTCAAAAGGTCATACCAGCATGTGTAGCCTGTCTATCATGTTGATCTGATAACAGCTTGCACTACACTGTCTTTTTGAACTGCAACGGGGCAAGAACAAATTTGTTTCTGTGCCTGACTGCTGCTCACACTTGCGACTCTCCAGCTCCACGTTTTTATCCTTTGGCTGCGCCCCACGAGAAGTTGTGTAAGTCGTTATGTCTTGCCATGCTCCAGATTGACCAACGAACAAAGCACGGGCAATGAAAGATGCCTGGCCACAGGGCGGCAGCCAAATTAATTCATTATTTGTACTTCTTGTGAGGTTTTCGATAGGAGGCCTGAGCTCTGAATAAACTCCATTCCATCAATTAAAAGCTGTAAATAGGTATTTTACATCCTCACATACTCTGAATTAAGATGGATGCTGGAGTGTGAATGGTTTGCTCCATCAGAAAATCACGACAGTTTCAAACTCTATCCCATCAACGCTGATTTTCATTGTACTTTCATCTATTTGGGGGTCCAGAAGATCAAATGAAAACTAGCTCCATACCATGAATTTCGCAAGGGTAAATGGGATGACCAGGTAATTACTAGCCTCTCCACCTCATATTGATCAGGGACAAAAATCACAGAACAGAAGATAGAAGACTCTATTAAAAAAGAATTAAGGGAGAATAATAGAATTCATGTCCACCGACATGGATTTACAGAACACAGATCCTGGCTAACCAGTATTCTTATGGTGATGACAAATTTAGCTTTAAATAAACAGAGAGAGATGAAGTTGTATTTCCACCCAGGATGTGACAAAGCCAAAACACTAAACGTCAACACAGCATCTACTAAAAGAAAAATGAGCAGGCGCATGAGAAGATCCTTAATATAGAACTCGAAACAAGGAAAACACCAATGCTGGATTTTGCATGGTCCCAGGAATTTTAATTCCTCTTTTTCTTTATCCTCTGTATTCCAACTGAAATACCAGACTATTCCAGAACCCTTCCTTTTGTTGAATGGAAATTTTCTGATTTTCAGCCTAAGCTCAATCCACCTTCATTTTCAAAACAACAGTAATTAGAAGCTTAATCAGACAATGAAAGCACACGCAAGCGTGTCTGCAGCAACCCCTTTGAATAGACCACAAATTTTTCCATCTCAAATTCCTATGAAAATGACGACTACAGAAGGTTTGTAAATTAGAATGGTTTGGGGGAGAAAATGGTAAATAATAAAATAAATATGGCATTAACAAAATAATATCATTTTAGTATTATTACTGTTTTTCATAATATAATCAATCTGCTGTAAGAATTTCAATGTCAGCGGAGGCAAATCTCTACGTCTAGGGAACAAAAATAAAAACAAACATGAAAGTCATGATCTATAGGATTATTGTGTAAAGCTGTGACTCCAGCAAATTTGGGAATACTGAAGATAACTGACAGCAGAGATGGTCCCACTGTGACAACAGGTATTAATTAGCTAATTGGAAATGGCTAAATAAAGCAGAGAGCTTTGTCAGAAGTAAAAGTTTGCAGCATCGCTCTGTATTGGTCTCACACCTGGAACGCCAAATGAAACCCCGGCACTCATAAAGAAGGAGGGATGAGGGAAAAGGGGGTGGAAGGGTGCACAAAAGAAGCCTGGAAGTTATTCAAAGGCTGGAAGACATGACTTACAGCAAAGCACCAAGAAGCCATAAGCTCAGTCTTGTTAGCTTAGCGAATTCAAGTCTAAGAGGTTACCGGATCGGTCTGCAAGCCTGCAACAGAGGGCACAGGACTGATAAAAATAATCCTCCCTAATAAATTTAAAAAAAAAAAAAAATCCAGAGGCTGGAAAGTTGAAGCTGGACAGGCTTTGATGAATGGTGACATGAGCATAATTAACCACTTACATCAAAGGTTACACTGTATTGTCTGTCACTGATGGGTTTTTTTCCTCCCCCCAGTCAAGACTGGATGCCTTTCTAAAGCACGTGCCCTCTTTCGAAACAGGAATTAATTCAAGTACCATGGCTTGTTTTACACAGAGGTCAGGCGAGAAGATCACAGCAGCTCCTTCCAATCCGGGGATCTTAAAGCTGCCAGTGCCAGCTCTCAGGCTCTGGCCTGAAGGAGCCATCAGCGTCCCATGTTCTATTGCTACGCAGCACCTTTGGTTACCATTTTGAGGCAACACAGGAAATAAAAACAGCTACTGGCAACGTTTGTGTTCGGTGAACAGGCCTGTGCTAGTGGAAACTTCGCACCCAGGCCCATCTTTGGCAACCACTAGGCATGAAACTACAAACGAAGGCTACCTCGCTTGTACTCTGAGGAAACTGTAAGAGGCCAAAAAACCACAGAAATAATACTCTCAGCATCTGGGAATGTCTCTAGTATTTTGCTACGCAGTACTAGGAATTGAAAGCAAGATATTTTTTTTTCAGCTTTTTGCTTTGACGTGCTGGGCAGCTGCAGGAACGTTGGCACTTCAGCGGCACCGACGCCCTGCCTCCTCCTGAGCTGTATTGCCTCTGCGGTGCCTTTGGAGTTCCATTTCAGTTAGACCTTGCAGGAGGAATCAGAAACCGAGATTACAGAGCAGAAGACAGACTTCCTAATGGGATTTCAATAAGGAAAGTCAGTTAAATTCAAATTATCCTACATCCCCTGGTTCAATGGCGATGCACGGAGACGCTCGGTGACAGCAAACAACAGCGCATGCGCTGAGGAATGGCACAACATTCCTGAGAGATGTTCATATCCAGCCATAGATGATTTCAGGGGCAATGAAAGCAACTGCAAATTAATCCTGAAAGAAAAAAAGTCAGGAGTTCAAGTAGGATGCACTACCGTGACGTGCCCGCACTTCTTTGTCAACATACAAAGAGAGGCATCATTCTTGAAGCGCCGGAGACAGGAGGTAACTACGAGCAAAGTGCCAGGATAAGGCAAGAAAGGCAGCAGCGCTCTATGCCAGACAGTAGTCTATAGCTAATTACCCAGTAATTTGCTGTATTAAAAGTCTTAATAATTAAAATGCTGCAGTAATTGTGGAATTTAGAAGAAAAAAAAAAAAAAAGTAACAGTTAATTGAATTCTAAGAGCACTGAGCTTTCTGTGTAAGCTGTACCACATCAAGAACGGGCCGAGTACAGACATGGCAAACACTACAAAGGACAAAGCAGTAAGGTAAGTCTGAAAGAACAATTTTTAGGTGCTGTGAATACTGTTTAATGCTGCACAACCCGCTTTATCTAATCCTCTTGTTGCCCGTGAAATTAATTTTACTGAAACATAATAATAAAAACCCTTCCAGAATTAATTCTCTCAAGGCATCACCCAATTCCATTATTGTACAAGAAGCAAGAATTCCTTTTGTTTTTAATTTTTGGGAAAAAGTAAAATATAACCCCAGACCTATTTAGATAATACTATCATCGCCAGTGCTACTACGTTCATTATCAATGCTAATTGTCAATTAGCGCAACTATTACTGTAGACCTGTGAATGTGCATCTACCTCCAGGGAGGAAGGAAGGGAGGGAACCAACCTCAAAACTACTTTAAAAACCCAACTTCTTCAAAGCTGTTTTAATTGGCAATGAATCGTACACCGGCTTGGGTTGCTTTGGAGAGTTTAAAACCAGAACCTTCTCATTTCAAAAGCTTTCAATAACACGCGCGTGGATTTTATAACCTTAACACCACAGGCTCTGACTCTGCTTGGTCTCCGGATGAGCTGAAGTCACTCGAGACGTATATACTAATATACTGGGTTTCACAGTTGCTAGCCCAGCAGAAGGAGAAACCGTTACGTGCTGTCACAGCCGTCAACGTCAGGCCGTGGGATCCTCAACCGAGCCAGCGCTGGCCAGCGCTCCGGTCCTTTTCCCCCTCTTTACGCGAGCTGCCACACCGGCTTACGCATCTCTCAAGAAAGGGACTTTGGTTCAGTAATAAATGCCCAAATAACCATTTAAATAGCGGCGTTTTCTGCAAGTGTTTGTTATTTAACCCTCTGATATATCAACACCCCTCTGACATATTATTAGCCGATTGAAGAGATTTAAAGTGAAATCCTGGTCCTGCTACAAGCACAGAGACAAACATTGCTGACTTGTACAGGGCCAGGTTTGCATTCATTGACTTTCTTGGCTGCTGAGAGCATGAAAGATTGTGCCTTACTGCTGACAAAACACACAAGATAAAAGGCCCCATAGCGTTACTAACTTTACCCCACTCCCCTGTGCCGCATCAATATTAGAAGTTCCATCTTCACTTATACTTGTGGCTCAGAAAATAAGCAGCTAAAAGAAAAAGCTGCTGCAGGACGACAGCAAACAACCGAATCTTCTGCAAGGCGCGAGCGGGCACGTGATGCTGAAAGAGGCTGCCTCTTCTCCAGGTCCTCAAGGGGGGCTTCGCAACTGCTTTCTAACTTCAGGAGCTTTAATATCCATATAACCAACAATCTGGTACCAGCTCATACAAAGGTACATGATGAAGGTCATCTCCAGTTCAGTGACATATAAAGTTTTAAGTTTATTTTCACTGAAATTTAGTCATCTGGCCTTCATAAGGGAGAACGGGAGATGGGCTCTTTTTCCCCATCTTTCCCAGTAGTTCTGCTGTTTTATTTCTTTCTTTTAATAAAAGACAAACCAATACTGATAACAAATTTATTTAAGCTACCAATAGTCAAGCTGAATAACTGGGTCAGAAAATAAACGGACAGCATTTCATTTTCTCCAGGCATATCAGCTCTTCTGAAAATACAGATTACCCTAGCAGAAATGACCCAAGTAACAAAGCCCCTTTCTCATTTTAGTATCAGGCCCTCACCACCAAAACAAACCACACAAGAACCTCAGAATGAAGGTGGGTGCCACAGGGAATCAGTCAGGATTATTCATTTACTTCAAGGAAAATCCGTGTTCTGATGTGTGTTCCCATAGTAAAGCACGACGACAACTGGACTTAGGGAGACCTACACATTCACGCAACCTGGTGGGGTTCGGCTGAATATTGCTCAATACTTTGGGAAAAAAAAAAAATTATTTTGCAATTTTTGACAAGTAAACCCAATTGGCCTCTGGGCAGTAACTTCTAACTCCTAGGACTGTTTGATGACTATGTAACAACATATGTATGTGTGTGTCTGTATAAATATATGTGTGTGGTTCTATGTGTGGATTTATATAGATATGTATACATTTACATATGCACACAATGCAGAACTGTTGGAGAGGGTTCAGAGGAGGCCACGAAGATGATGCGAGGGCTGGAGCACCTCCCCTACGAAGAGAGGCTGAGGGAGCTGGGCTTGTTCAGCCGAGAGAAGAGAAGGCTGCGGGGGGACCTCATTGCAGCCTTCCAGTCCCTGAAGGGAGCGTCCAAACAGGAGGGGAACCAGCTTTTTAAAAGGGCAGAAAATGGCAGGACAAGGGGGAATGGATTGAAGCTGAAGGAGGGAAGGTTTAAATTAGATATTAGGGGGAAGTTTTTTACAGAGAGGGTGGTGAGGGGCTGGAACAGGCTGCCCAGAGAGGGGGTGGATGCCCCATGCCTGGAGGTGTTCAAGGCCAGGTTGGACGGGGCCCTGGGCAACCTTGTGTAGATCCAGGCCTGGAGGTTGGTGTCCCTGCCTGTGGCAGGGGGGTTGGAACTCTGTGATCCTTGGGGTCCCTTCCAACCCAGACCTTTCTATGATTCTATGATTTAGCACACAACCCTTCTAATACGATTGATGAGAACTTGTAAACTACATATAATCCAGTACAATCCAGAGGATGGAAAAAATCAGCCAACTGGATTCTAAAATCGACCAAAAAGCAATGAACTTCATCAGAAAGGTGTAATTACCATCTGCTTCAGAGATGGCACAAAATGAAGTATTTTCCTGCAAAATTAAAACAGGTTGTCTTTCAGTTTGACTAGACTTTCTTTTGTTCATGTACCATATAAAAAGGTCAAGGAGGAGAGGAGGAGTTGAACAGGTAACTGAGTGCAGACTGCTGCTCTGCAATTATAATTTAGCTAAGCTTCATTGGTTCTGCTCATTTTGGAGATGGGGAGGATACAGTTAGAAACTTATGTTTAGAACTGAAGTAAAGCTAAACATTTTTAAATCATGGGTTTTAAAAGAGGATTTAGTCACTCATTTAAAGAGGATATTTTCACTCATGTTTAGTGTCTGCTGTACACCCACCTCTCAGAGCATCCTCTCTCTCAGGGAAGAAATGTGCAATTCTTATGCGCAGGAGAAACAGCGC
Source organism: Podiceps cristatus (assembly GCA_000699545.1). Taxonomy (NCBI): domain Eukaryota; kingdom Metazoa; phylum Chordata; class Aves; order Podicipediformes; family Podicipedidae; genus Podiceps; species Podiceps cristatus. The sequence goes on along the minus strand of KL260017.1, from coordinate 35,990 downwards.
TACGCTTAACCCAACCGATCTGAGCTTCTGCTACTCAAACTGGCACATACAACACAGAAGCAGCAGAGAGAGGACAAGGCAGCATGCTGTTTAAATACCAACCGTGTTAACTCATGGATAATACAGCACACTTCATGTATTTCATGCCTTCAACTAATTGCTTAAGACATCCTGCTACAGTGTAGATGGTAACAGTAGTGTGCCCTCAGTCTTCATTAAATGCCAGCTCTTAATAACAGACTCCAAAAGGGCTTTAATTGCATTTAGTCGCAGCTCCTGAACTTTAAAAGTTGTTAATCAGATTTCTATGTAAATGGAATGACGATTAAAGGTTAAGTACAGGTTTCTGAAATTTCAGCAGTTGAAGACGTATTGCCCTTAACGGGAAAGAGAAACCACCAGCCCTGACAGGAACTAAACATCTTAATTAAATACTCAGAAGTACAGTACTTATTTCTGCGTGAAGTTCTATTTTCAAATGTCAAACTTAATCAGGCACTTGACAAAAACGTGCAATATCCCTACAGCACAGAAGAACAAAAATGCCTTGGGATTCTTTCCTGAGGAAACACCTGAACATCTCCCGGTCCTCAGCTCCCCAACAAAATCAAGTTCTCCAAGTCACTTATCCCAAACAACAAGAAGGAAAGTTTTATGGCTCTAAAACTGCATGAGTCCGGTTGAGAAACAGGATACAACATTTTTCAACTTGTCAGCTTTTCTCCTGCTTGCTCAGTTTATCCCTGTAACAAGTGTCATGCTGCCAAATAAACATAAGGGTCCTCATAAATCTGACTTGCAGAGATTTATTTCCCTTGAGGGTATGGCCCATCAATTATCACCAGTCAAAAGTATAAAAACTTCTTCATCGGGAGTAAATTTAGTATGTCTGTCGGTGAGCAGCTTGTTGCTCTGTGTTTTGGTGCCAAATACTACTGAAAGCATCCAGGCGTGCTGCTTCCTGCTCCTGAACTTGAACCCTGAGCTACCCAGGACACTCACATCCACCAGGCAGTTCAAGTCCCTCCCTCATGCTGCTGCCAGTAATTAATTTATTCCAATTAACTAGGATTCCAGGCTCCGATTTTCATTCATTTCCAGGGATATATGAATTTTATTACTGGTGTGCGTATTCTGCCCTTACTTAGAGGGCTGCACAGCAGTGACAGACAGAGCTAAGGGGGATCCATGATACTTTATACCAAAACATTACAAAATAAGAAGTACTTCATGGAAAACCGGGTGAGATCCTAATCTGAGTGAACAGCAACTGCACCCAGGATTAGCCAAGCCTGAATAATGGACTTCAGGACCAGAGACCTTTGCCTTGGGTCATAGAGACAGTGGGATCAGCTGCCAGAGAGACTGACCCACCTATTTCACAAACATGGTAATGTGACTATATACCAAACAAATCAGTACACATCTTCATATACCATTATTTCTGTCAATTAAAAAAAAAAGAAAAAAAAAAAGGAAGTACCTGAATATTAATATAACTAGATACAAAACTGCACCCATTTCTTACAGAATTAATTTTAAAACTGGGGTTTAAGTCTGAGTTGTTTTCTAATGACAAACTACACCTGATCCTAGGAGAATATATTTTTCCAGTAAGCTTTACAGCAGCTATAGCAACTGCTAGCCCAGTGCAGCAGTGCTGCATGGGAGAGAAAAATCACCCAAGAAAAAAATACGCACAGTGATGGTGACTATTATGCTTACAACCCAGAGCATGAAAGAAATTTAGCAGTGGAAGCTGCAGAGGCAGACTCTGCCTCTCAGCAATATCAAATAGTGAGAAAGAAATGGTGTGAGGAACAACAAAAGTTAATTAAAGTGAGTAACAGAACTGTATAGCCACCGGTTGCTTCATATTCTTTCAGATCAATTAAGAACTTTATCGCGTTGACTCAAAAAAAGGACGAGCAATGAAACTTCCACCCACCTCTTTGTTGCTGTAATAGAAGACATTACCCACAAAAGTGGTTTACCAACCAGCGTCAGGCACGTGAAGGAGGAAAAGTGGATTAAAAAAGGGAAGTCTGCTACAGTTAAACCCAGTATTGCTGCTTCATCATGTATAAAAGGCTTTTAAAGAGATCTTGCAGCAACAGCTATGACGTCGCATTTATAAAAGCCTACATTTTGTAAATTCACGTCTAATCTCTCGCATTTGTCAGAATTAACTTGAAGACTTTCAGATCTCACGCCTCTCAGACTTAAGAAGATGGCACCAAACAGCCCAATCTAACAAGCACCAGACTAACAAAAAAACATTTCCCTGACTCTTTAAAAACACGTTGGCATTTTCTAATTGACCAAATCCTCGAAGATCCAACCACATCTGAATCTACAACTGTGATCCAGAGGCAAAGCGCCTAACAGAGAGAAGCGGCCCATAAAATTAGTTGCGTGAAGAGTTTATACAAAAGAACAGCTAAATACTAGGGCAGCAAACGTAGAGCTTCTGTACGAACAGGCCTAGTGCCTCCAAGACGTTGATAAAAGGGCATGTTCCCCTTTGACATCAACCCAGCAGCCACCATTTCAAGCCCAGCTTATAAGGCCACTGACATCTTTGAAATGACATAAGAACTAGAGAACCTCTTTGTCAAATTTACAATAACTATGGTTTTATATGCCTGCCATTCCCAAATGGATGGAAGTGCCGCAGCAGCGCGGTGCTGTCAGCAGGCTGGTTTTGGAGGCTTAATATCACACTTGAGCAAAAAAAAAGTGCCCCTGACTTTATTCCAGAAATACATATTTCTGTAACGCTTCAGGGTCTTCAACATTGTTACAAATACCTTGATGCCAGAGGGGGGAGCTCACAGCATAGACAAGATTCCCATTTTCAGGCTTGGGGGAAAAAAAGCAATAAAAATTTCAAATTGTTTACAGTTCCTGTCCATAAGCTGTTCCAGCCTTTTAAAGGACCCGTCAGGATCGCTACCCCTTCTGCCTTTTATGCTGCTCTACAAAAGGTACAGCACCAGGCCACCAAAATGCCAACGTTAAGCAGATTATAACGTTTCTGAACATGTTCCATTACAGTAGATACTTGAATGCCTTTCTGCATCAGGGAGCCTTTTCTTCCCCCTTTCATCAGCTTATCAAATGAAGCTAAACAGTAACGCTTGCATCTAATGATACTAGGGACCTTGTAATGGGATTAGGAAAAACACCATCATTAGTTTCAAGGAGGAATGTGACCTTGAAGACATTTCTTACTCTGTGCTTTGAAGGGATACAGTAGGAACAATGAAATTGCTGCATAGGATGAGGAATGGGCAGGAAGAAGCAGGGGGCTTTCAATTCCCAGGTAGATACTGTTTTCCTCCCATATTAACGGCAAGTAAAAAAAGCAATCTGATTGCCAGAATGAGACCTGGAACAACGAAGGAAAAGACACACCCTTCCTAAAGCCAGTCTAAAAGGCTCTTGGCTCAACAAGTCGGTTTTAACCAAGCATCAAACTTCAAACCACTACATGCAACGGCCAGCGTGACACTACGGTTTCCTCCCCGACACCACTTATCCAACCCCCCAGTTCGGTCAGTGAGCGGCACCGCACAAAGCACCAAAGGTCCTTGCTGGACACGGCACGGGGGCTGCGAGCACCTGAACAGCAATGCCAGTTTTCCACAATCCCGACAGAAAATGTCATTCGTTTCTTCTACAGACTCTGCAGACGGCTGCACATCAGGACGACTCGCCAGCAATCCCACCCGAGGTCTCCGGTTGGAAAGCGCTAACTCCCAGCTTAATTTCTGAAGGACTTCTCAGCACTGAGAATACGCTGCACCCTGCTGAATCACGTTCGATTTGGCAAGCATTCAAATTATTTTAGATCAAATTTCTCCAGCAAGACCTGCAACCATTGCTGTTGTTTACTCAGAAAAACGTAAGTGCTTCTGGAATCACTGTGTGGCTTCCAATATCCAAACCAATCATGCATGTCATTGTTTCCTTCAGCAAAAACATTTCTTTAGATTGCCAAAAGGAAGTGTAAATGCAATAGCAACAGGAATCCATTTTAAAGCTAAGAGCCTGACAAAAAAAAAAAAACCCAAACAACACCATACTCTTTATATTTTTATAGGATCTAAAGCAAACAATACACTGGTAGTGTTGCTCAGAAAGAAGCCCCTCCTGAACAGCACCATGGCATCTCTGTCCACCCTTTCACTACCTTTCTGCAAAACTCCTTTCTCTCATTCTTCAAGATACGGGATGCAAATTCAGCCATATTTCCCCCAGCAGGAAAACCAGAGCCTGGTCCTTTCTACTGGAATTCTAGCTCACGTGAACATCCTCAGGCTAGTGCCATGCAGTCAATTTTTAATGATAATATTCTTCGGTTGCACTGCTATTGCACAACAGAGGTGGGGATTTGCTTTGTTTGCTTGGAAAACTGAAAGGAAACCAGGGCAATATATCAGTCTGGTCCAGAGGGCTGGATCTTTGCATTCAGGTTCCAGCTCTGGCTCCAGTCTCTCTGATTAATCATTTTGCTGTTGCACGGTATTGAGCAGAATCAAAGCCAGGGACCAGGACAGATGAAGTCCAACCAAAAGCTACGCTGTCCGGGACAGACAATGGCAAAGCGCGTTGATATTACACCTGAACCCCTATAAAAGGCAAGGGGACACCCCTTACGGACCCCGAAGGCGCGGTTCCGGCAGCAGTCCTGGCAGCCTGGGTGTAACTGCCAGGGTGATGCCACAGGGTGGAGCCAGGATAAAGCAGATGGCTGCAACATAAATTTCAGCACTCTGCCAATTTTGCTACCATTTAAGTGCTGGCTTTCTCAAAAGAAAAGCTGCCGCTACCATGAGAAAATTCTGTTCTTTGAGATTCAACCAAACCCCCTGCACTAATTCCCTCCTGCTCCTAAATTTCAGAGATTAAAAGTGAATTTATTTACTCAGAATGCTGCAGCCACCGGCCATCACTTCATGCTACAGTAATAATTCAAACAACCTTCTTGCATTCCCTGTAGCACCATGAAAAAACAAAGGACTGTCAAATTCAACTCAGCTGATGAAGGGACTACCTACCATTTCAAGCTTCTGCGCCTTCATTTTAAAATCTATTATGTTGTGATCTGCAAAGCCCATCCTTCACGGCACACGACCGCAGTCGGACAGGCAAACCTGGCTCAGTAATGCCATCGTAGGTAAGTCTATCTGTCCACTTATGCCATGGTACATTTAACATATATACATATAACTTCCAAAAAAATTGAAGTTCTGCAGGTTTTCTAATCATGGACAAGAGTTAGAAAAAATAGACAGACAAAACCTGCATTAACTTGTCTCCATTTCTGATAATTACTTGTGAGGGGTTTTTGAAGACATTTGTGACTCACAAAGGAGTCTGTAAATTTACTGTCTTCTGCAATCTGATAATGTTGGTAGCAATAAGCATTACCTATTTATTGATGCATGACACCAATCTATCTTCAATGGATAAAAAAGCTGTTACTTAAAGAGTTCTCCTGCCTCCTTTTACCATGCACAGCTTCTAGTGAACAATTATTTTTTTTTTTCAAATGCAGAAAAGAAAGAGAGAAAAGTTAAAACACCCCAAAGCAACAGTCCACAGAAGTTGACAGAAAAGGAGGAGGAGGATGGAAGAAGTTACGTTACTCAGCTGGATAACATGGCAGGGAGATTTGTCACTTTTATTTACCACTGATAAAACAGGGAGGCTTAGGAGAGACCACACAGGATGGAACAAAGCTACTGAACCAGGAATCAAAGAGATCCAGAGCATATTTTCAGTTCACGTATCAGTCTGCAGCGCAACCTTTGTTTCTTCTCTTTCTTCAGTCACATTCTTTGTCTCAAGCAACATTTAACAGAGAATTTTTGCTGAATATCTGTTCAGTGTCAAGTGTACTAGCGGTCTGATCTTTGCTGGAGTCTCTTAATATTGCTGAGATGCAAATAAAAATGGCATTGAGAATAGATACATCTGTAACGTGGCTCCAAGGAAGTACAAAAAAATCCAGGACCGCAGTTACCCTTACAAATGCAATCCCTCCCAAGGTAGGATGGCAGGTGAGAGTAGGTTACAGTCAAAGAAAGAAAAGGCAACGGGCACATTTTAAAAAACACTGTGCACTTCAAAACCTACAGACATACAAATCACTGTCAAGTATGAGCCAGCAGCTCCCAAGTGCTTCCTTATTCCCTTCCATTAGGCTGCTGCTTTTCTCCCTGATCCTATCAGTCATAAATGGAGGACTAATAAATACCTTTACGTTGAAAAAGTTTAAATGCGACACAGTCCAAGTGTAAATAATTTATAAATCAAGGCAAATAAGATTCTGGTACATCGATGAAATGAGGATAAAGCTTTTAAGAGGAGGAAGACGCGTGCACAGCCGTATAAACACACACACAGTTCGCCACTGCCAACAAAGACTTCACAAGGAAACCCCCGCCCCTACTCCTTCAGATTCCCTTGATTTTAGTATTGGTCCTTCAACCAAAAGCTCATTACTAATCCAATTTTAATGTCACTTGAATTCTTACAAATAAGGAGGCCACACAGGGAGCTGATGATTTTAATTCTGGCACTTAAATCAGAAGTGTGAAGTTAAATGCAACGCATACCTTCCTCCTTTCGTTAATTCTACATTTAATTGCAATGTCTTGTTCTTTCAAATCCCAACTTGCAAGTCAGTATTTAGAACTAAATCAAACAGGCAAAGTTTCAGAGCTCTGATAACCCATGAGCTGGTGGATTGGCTCTCTAGCATTTCATCCATCATCGTGGATGGCAGGACTATAATCCCAGTGATCTTCCTGGAATCACAGATAATTGGAAGAGACCTCAAGAGATCACCTAGTCCATCCCCACGCCCCAAAGAACCAGTTATGTTGTCATGCCTGACAGATGCTTGAAAGTTTTTAAGGATGCTACAGAACAACAATATAACATCCCTAAATCATTCACTGCTTACATACTCTAGTCATTAGGTTAGACATAAAGACAAGATATGTTCAAGTCTCCCCTGCCAGTCTTTAAGCTCAGTACTTCCTTCCAATCCTGTCCTGGAAAACACGTGATTCCCCTTCTCTTTATAAGTCTCTTGATGTATTTGAAAGCAAAAGCCTCCCTCCACCCCTTAGTCTTCTTATCTACAAGTAAATGGATTGTTCCTTTTAACTCAACTCATTTTCCTCCTAAACCTCTGATCTTGCTGGTTGATCTCCTTTGAATTCCCTCTCTATTCTTTGGCTTCTTCCTTGGGGCCATGGTCAAAGAGGACATAGGACCACACCTGAAATCTTTTCAACAATGACTAGAACAAGACTATTTCCAGACATCCTGCAGGCCATGTTCCACACGGTACTCAGCAGGACAGTGCTTGACTTTTTTTTTGGTGACATACTGATTCACATCCCATTTGTCATCCCCTGTACCACCTTTGCCAAAGACGAGACATACCCAACTCTTCACATCCACACACGGAACTAGCCAAATGCATACCTCTCCTTTTAAATTTAGTTTATTAAGATCTTCCAAATTCTAATTGTATTCTCTAACATGCTTCCAAATCCTGCCTTCCAGCATGGTATTTGCACATTTTACGTTTCTCTGCTGCATTATTCAACACATTAACAAAAAATATTGAATAGCAACGAGCCCCAGACGGAGCACTCAAAAGAACCATTAGATAAATCCCTTAATAGCAAACCCTTCATAACTTCTCCTTTTCCAGCCAGTTATTTACCCCATCTCATTACAGTTTTATCGACACCGTAGTTCCCCAAGCCAGTTATGAGAAAAAGCATATGAAACACTAGCAGAAGTCTTACTGTCGCCAGGACATAGGCCACCCACTGCTCCTCCCTCCTCCACAAACCCTGCCACCAGCTCTTGGATGGAAATTAAGTCAGCTGACAGCTTACGCTTGACGTACGGCAAGAGTAATTCTTCCTCTGATTTTATATATTACTTACACAGTTTATTGGTTTCTACTTTTTTTCTTTGAGAGAGGTCAGAGTTAAAACAACTGCTTTAGAAGTCCCTGGGTTCTTCCCCTGCTTCCCTGACTCCTTTTTTAAAAGGCTGTCTCTAGATTTTCCTTTTTATGGTTTTCCAGAATCTCCTGAGATTTTTGAAAGATGTTATCCTCCTTGGATGAAGGTGTTGCTTATGGTACAATTATCATGGAGCGGAAGGGAGAATAATGATGATAACCAAGAGGGGGGGGGGGGGGGGGAGAGAAGGGGGGGGCAGGGAGAAGAAAAAAAAAAGACAGACATAAAAATGAAATAAAGTACCCCAAGTCCTGGAACCTCCTCATTTAAATCCAGCAGGGCTCCTAAAGGGAAAGGGAGACTGGGCAAGACCTACTGAGAAAGCCCAGTAGAGTCTTGCTGCAACTCAATGCTTGGTTAGACCTTGTAGAATGGGAGTCTGTAGCTAGTACCTCACAAAGAAATAGGGGAAAGGGAAGCAGAAATACATGCACGTATTGAAAGAATAAATCAGTGAATTTTTGAAGCACTGTATCTTTTCATGGCGTAAAAGAGAACTTTTTTCTGCAATTCAGTAGTTTAAAGGCAGATTATCCCATAATTGCTACAGGTTTTGCCTGGGATTTGTATCTGAGGCTCCTCGCACTGACATTCGTTAACAGCACGATGTATTCTTACGCTTCTTTGACAATACACAATTCATTTCTTTTTCAGCTGCTTAGCAGATGGCAGGTGAGAAGTCTGGTTTTCTGTGGCACTGGTTCTCACAGTTGATTCGTCTCATGTGTATCGCAAAACATAAGCTCTGGCTGAAGCGTCTCCCACGGTGAGGTCCTTCACAGTACCACTCTCCTCTGTAGGTTTCTATACATTTATTATCCTAGTCTTTCGCTCAGAAGCAGCACTAACAAGGTCACATATCTGCACCAAACCTGTAGAAATGCCCCAAAGCTCAATTTTAATCTGCCAGTCAAACGGGAATTGTTTTAGACAACAAGACTCGGACAGCACAAAAGCAAAGCTCTCACATGGGCAATCAGTCTACGAACGACACCTACTTTTCCTGTTCTCAGCATGTTTCCTGCATTTAGGATATTTTTCTCTAAGATTTTCTGGAGATGGTCCAGATTTACTCTGGCCATTTCTCTTAACGATTAATTCAGTATTAACCTTGTGGAATGAAGATTATAACATTATATCAACCTATCTTTAGTCAGTTCAGGCCTGTCAAGTAGCATTAAAGAAGGTGTAGGAAAAATAAACATTAAAAGTGTTCTGTCATTAAGTTATGTGGTCCTGCACCACTGGATTTTATTGTATTTTCTTCAGATTTGTCCAGCTTTTCAGATTAAGTATTCATTTCCTCAGACTTGAACTCATTTACAGTACTGCAGAAAGAGGGATAGCAGGATGTCAGCTAGTACAGACTTGAATGAAACTCTCCACAAGCAGAAAACGGAACCCACAGAAAAACATCTAAAACACAAGGACTTGATTTCTCTATTTAAATTTGACATTTGTCAGGTAGAGCAGACAAGGAGTTTCATTCATTTCCTTCACGGGTAAGTCTGCCCATAACAAGCTTGTGGGAAATACGGACTGTTGCAACATATTTTATAGCCAAAGATCTACCCATGTGCCTGCATTCTTCAGACCATTTCTAGTTATAAATTTTAAACCCATAAAGAGATAATAAATTATGAAGATCACGGAGCTTGGCAAAGCAAGTTTTGATTCACCTGCCTCTGAGCTGTGCTGAAAACCCTCGTTGCATGTTCTTGGAGCAGGAAGAAACAGGAACGGCCACCTACCCTTCCCACCCGTTATTTTATCATGTTCCTCCTTATTTATTCTCTTCCTAAGGGGAGCGAGCCCAAATTTTCTCTCTCTCTCCAGCTGGCAGTTGGTAAATGTGCTACAATCACTGCTGCACCCCTCCCAATCCCTTCTTGGTCTGCAACATCCTTCAGGATGGGCACAGACAACTCAGGGCAGACACCCAGAGACGAGGCTTGCAGCATTCATTTCTAGAAAGGCAATACAAAATTTAATTTGATATCCATCCATTACCCACCCTAGCATCTTCCTAGTTTGGACCAGTTTACGTATTAAGAGTAGGCTGCCACTGAGCTTTCTAAAAATGACACCCACTTTCCTGTCTTTAGCTGATTTAGAACCAAGGAAGCTCAGCAAATCATTTTATTTCCCCCCACCTCAATACACACATGCGAACTTATTAAAACATCTTGCAGATTCATCAGTCCCTTCTTGTCCCAAATAACTCAAAAGATTTTGTGGCAGGTGTCAAAATTTGCTGTCTTCCTGCACAGACCTTCCTGAAGACCACTAAAAGCCTGATAAGCACCACAAGGGTCATCAAAAAAACCCAAGTAAATGTTTCTTCTTTCCATTATTATAATTTTTCCACTGATTGTTACTTTATGTCTCCTGGACAGTTTTCTAATCAATTACAAAAAAAAAAAAAAAAAAAAAAAAGGGCAAAAAAACACCACCACCACACAAAAAACCCACACCACACAACAAAAAAACCCCTGTATTTCAGCCAACAGCTACTTTGATTTGTTCAAAATTTCTTTATCCCAGCACTGTGGGAGCAATTAAAAAAAAAAAAACCAAAACCAAAACAAAACATAAACCAACCAAACCTAAAAAAAACCCAAAACACTCACAAGAGCAATTTTTTCCCCCTACAGAAATAATTTGTAGAATCTTTTGCACACGCAAATAAAACATTTCTGCTTATCCTGCAATCCTCAGCCAGCGGCTTAAAGGAGAGGCTGCTTATCTCTCCTGGCATCTCAGTGACTTCCTACTTCTTCCTAAAAAAAGTCTTCTGACTTCCAGCCTTTGAGCTTAAATTAATTTCCAAGTTCCTTCAAAAGCTCTAGCTCCACCTGTATGTCTTTAGTATCAGAAGAGTTCAGTTTCTGGGTAGCTTACTCGTCTACACTCACAAAACTAAAGACTGGTTTCAGGGAAATCATTTAGCTTTCCCATAGTGTTTTATTTTCTTAACAGATAATCTTGTACAATTCAACAAAACCACAACGCCTTCTACAAATGTCGTGCTTTTAACGGTCTAAAGATATATCAAATGTATTTGATCCCTTAAACCCACAACGGTCATCTTCACTTCCCTCCTACTGCCTACTCTAAAAAAGTATTTCAGCTTATTAGCTTCCCTAGGGCTCGATTTCTAAATTTTAAGTTATTTCTGCCAAATAAACACACCTCCAACCTCAGAAGCTGTGCTGTTTATATCTTTGCTGGTTTTCTTTCTGTTCAAAGGAACTTAATTCCAAGACTGGGCAACTGGAAACCAGTAGTCAACTAAGAGTTTTGATTCCTTTGCCTGTTTAGGACTTTGCAATTTGGCTTTTTACTTTACCTCCTTTCCTGTCCATTTTATTCTTTGATACTCAGCCTGCTCCTCCGGATACTTAACGTAATTATACTCTAGGAACTACTACTAGGGAGCTCAAATTAGTCATTTTGAACCAGCCACAGTACATTATGTCAGACAGCAATCCAAGATTTAACCTAAAAAACACTTCCCTCCTCCTGGGAGGCATTACAAGAACCAGTCAAAGACAAGGTCTCTATCACCAGGTTCTAACTTTTCCACTAATCCAACTTAAACATCAGGAATGAAGGACAGTGGCCACCACAATTTTGTTAACAAGTACTGGTCTCTGATCTTTTTAAATAATAATAATAAAAAAAATTATACTGTTTCCACTCCTCAAACCACAGACTAATAAAACCTGCTAATACACTTCAATTTTTACAGCATGTGGTCCTCTCTACTCTGAATTTCTATCTCACTAGACGGAGGAATTCTTTAAATAAAGGCATGTTCCTCCACCTCCTACAAAAAGTCTGTCTTCCATGCATAGTCTGCAAACAGCTTTACAGATTTTCACTGACATTTGTCATTTCACCACCTTTGCATAACGCACTGTATAATTTGGTTCTCTCGATCACAAGGGAATCCAGCCACCTAATTTTTATTTATCTTGGTTTTTAGCTTTATTTGGTATCTATTTTTCATTCAGTTGCTTCATCTTTAATTTTTATGTAATTTCATGCATCCTCCTTCTTGCAATATGTTGTTGTTTGCAAGCGATTTGTTCACTGATGGGGACAGTTAGATAGCAAATATTTACTTTACTACTGAAGACAAATATTTGACATCTATCATCACCCAATTTTCATATGGATAAGAAAATAGTCCCTCTTGAATTATCATGGCAAATAGATGCATCCACATAATATCTCGCTCATCTATCTCTGACTGAAGAGCCATCACGTATTTTAGATGCTTTCATTTGTAAAGATACAGAGAAAATGTTAGAATGCAATGTTTTCTGTGTCACCGATCTACTATCTTCAAGATCGCATATTTAAGTTATACTTGCTGAAAGGGCCCATTATTCATTGTTTCCTCTTTAAAAACACACTCTCTTTAAAAAATAATAAGCAAAAAAAAAAAATACCCTTTACTCTGTGCCCTTAATGTGTTAGGTCACTGAGTGTTTTATTAGAAAGAAGATGTCTCATGCCTTCTTTAATTGCTACTTACATTCTGTGTCAAGTTTTCTGCAAAATGCTCCATTTCAATCAAATTGTCTCAACCCATACCATGCTCCAAGTCAGCTTTTTAAGCTGAGTAGTTCTGAAGTACCTTAATCATGAATGCTATAAAAAACCAGAATAACTTTTGGGCTCAAAAAGTCTTCCCTTTTTGGGGGAGAGCCCACTAATTTGGAGAACTGGACTGTACTTAAGGAAAAACAAACCAAAAAAAAACCCCAAAAAACCCCACACACCAAAAAAAAAATTCCAAAACTTTTCTCCTTTTTCCACAATCTTCTTCCATTTAATTTGAGTGCTTGCTGTACATCGGGTTCTCCTCTTCCTATTCTTTCTCTTTTCTAATTAGGTTTCAGGTAGGACTGTGATTTCTTGGGAATCTGTTCACAGGAATTCAATTTCAGTGGGAGCTTCCCGACGCGTGTGTGCAGCCACCCTGGCTTCTGATGAGGATAATGCATGAACATTCATAAAAATGAATTCATGAACACAGAACACTCAAATTCTTGGAGCAATTAGATGCCCGTGTCTTAAAAATCAATTCCTCATTTTCACTGCATACTAATATTGGTCGGGCTGAAATCATAGGAGAAAAAGTTGTTATCCATTCACATATGGAAACAATATAGCACTGACACAGGTGCCTGGCTCCATTAGTACACCCAACCCCTCACTTTTTGAGGAATGACATTTTTAATCCCCAACATGACAGATTTTGTTAAACAGATAATGAACTGTTATCCACAGATCACCCCATTTGCAAGCTGACAAATAGCAGAATATAAATGACAACTTTATTCATTATCCTCATAGTCCAGAAGTGACGGACATATTCAATAAACACACAAAACTCCCTTGAGCTACTCTGAACCTCGGAGATTCAGGCTGGACTATTTCCCAGTAACGATACAGAAATCTTCTTCCGTCACCTTCTGAAAAAGGTTCTACCCCAGCTTATCACAAAAACATTGTCTTCATCCTGCAAGGTGCTGGGCAGTCTGGCTGTAATCCAGCAAAGCACTTTAAGCACACACAGAACTTAAAACACGCGAACGGTCCCAATCACGCCATACATCTAATTGCTTTTCTGGATTAGGGCCAAAGCACTCAACACATGGGAGATCAAGACCTCACTGACAACACTGATATCCCCCTACATGCAAATCTCAGCCGCACGAAAAATCCAGCAGCATCCTTGAAGCCTCTTCCCAACTGCTGCTCTATCAGCCTAAGCACTAAACAACAACAGATAATTTCTAAACTATTAGTTCTGTCCTAGGAACCCACTCAAATTCTGATAGATCCTGGCACGTGGATTAATCACTTATCCCTGCAACTCAGAACTCGCAGGTCAGCATTCACAAATAAACCCCCTCTCCACCTTAAAGTCCTTAAAGTCCGCACAAGAAGGTTTTCACTGAGCATACAATGACTAAATTGAATTTTTTGCTGTTCTGCTTTCAGTAAAAGGTTTGTAGAGGAACCCCAAAAATATATTATGAATAAAATTTAATACTACAAGATTTTGTAACCAAAACGGCTTTTCATGCCGTGCTGAAAACAAAGCCTACCAAAGTGATAGGAATGCCCAAAGTGACCTTAATAAAATGGCAACTCAACGAACAAGAATATCAAAGCTCTTCAAATCAAGTTACAGAAAATATTTTAAATGGTCTTCTAGATCTTAGGAAGCACAAAACCTCTGACCAAATTACTTTCAATTCTTCACAACTGAGTTCAGAAAAGGAAATCATCACCAACACAGAAAATCAATAGGAAGTGTTCCAGACAATAATGCAGCAGTAAGGAAGGACCAGAACAGTAAATTCAAGGAAGATAGGAGTTTGGGGAATGAAGAAAACAAGCGAGATAAACAACAAAATAGCTACAGAACAGCCTCTGCATCCATCTGACACTCAAAAATAACATGGCCATTTGTTTCATCAACCAGACCATATGAGAATAACGATCCAAAAGGATATTACAGGAACAAATCTCAAAAAGAAAACAAAGAGTCTGTATAAAAAAAAAAAACAAAAACAAAAACAAACAACATACTGGAAAATTTAAACATTAAGCCCCAATAGCCTTTACATTGCTTTCAGTTTGGCACACATTACTATAAGGCAAATTATCCACCTTATTTCATACGAGCAACTTGCCCAAGGTTGTACAGAAAACCAAATACAGAATCCGGACTGACTCACGCTGTTCTCCAACCTGATAATGTATCTGCTACACCAAGTCCCTCTTCAGACAAGAGGAGTCTAAAACCACTGCTTAATGCTTTGGAAAAACAGGCAATTTACAGGCTTTACCCTTAAGATTTAAATATAAGATTTCCTCCTCCTGTGAAAGAAAGCGGCAAACAGCAAGTTGCTTATCACCGTACCGCTGTATATACAACATGCATGAATATTTATAGTCAGAGCATGACCTCACCCTATAGCGATATACAATATACAGCATATAATGGATAGTAAAACCACTAAAAGCATGAGCAGATTAACCTAACAAAGGTGATCATAATCCAAGGATGGGCAGGTTCAGAAGCTGAGGGAGAAGCAATCAGAAGCTTGGGTGTAGAGGAGAAACTGTGGGTGGGTGGGGAGGCCACAGCTGGAGTGATATGTCCAGAGCTGGGCTTCCCAGTCCAAGACAGACATGGACATACTGGAGAGAGTCTGGCCAAAGGCCATGAAGTTGGTGAAGGGGCTGAAGCACCTCACAGATGAGTAAAGACAGAAAGAGCAGGGATTGTTCAGCCTAGAGCAGAAAACACCCGAGAGGGATCTTATCAATGTGTATAAATACCAGGAGGCAATGGGGACAAACTGACACGCAGGAGGTTCTAAATATCAAGAAGCACTTTTTTACCACGAGGGTGGCGAGCACTGGCACAGGTTGCCCAGGAAGTTTATGGAGTCTCCAAACTTGGAGACATTCAAAATCTGTCTGGACGTGATCCTAGGCAACCGGCTCTGAGTGGCCCTGCTCGAGCAGGGAGGTGGGACCTGATGATCTCCAGAGGTCCCTGCCAACCTCAAGCCCTGTGTGAATCTGAAAATTCAGAGACAGAATCAGGCTGATCAGAAAAGAAAAAAATACTGTCATAAACCCAAAGGCTCCTTTAAAATAAATGCAACTACCCGAGGCCACTCTACTGATGATCAAAATGAGAAAGTCTGTTTAAGACAAACTGTAATTTGGACTTAACTTCTTTTGTCCAAAGGGATGGTCAGTCTCACATCAATTAATGAGCCATTTTCAAGATTTCAAAAATAAGCTGAGGTTCAGCAAATACTTTGTGGAAATCATTTCAGATTCATTAAGTACACCAAGTCAGCTTTATTCTGCTAAGCCAGCACATAATTTAAGTGAAGTCTCACAGGCAGGCTTGCTGGCCTTACTTCCAAAACCAAATTAAGCAGGTATATAAATGCCAGCATCATCAGGATCTTACTGAGGTCCTGGGACTGGTATTATTTGAACACAACCATCAGATTCTTTAGTGAGGCAACAAAGGGCAACTACAAACTCAATTACACCCCAGTGCATCTAAAAAAGCTCACATCCCCTATCAATCTTACCCCTTAGACGGATTAGCCATTGCTTCCCCCCCGCCCCCTTCCTTAGCACCACCCAGACATAACACCCCAAAACCCCCTGAATCTGGCACTCTGAAGCTCAAAAGGAGCAACAATCCTGAAACCGTTGCCAGCGCAACGCAAGCATTTTCACTGGGCTACGGCAGCTCCTTTAATACCACACAGAGCCTTTTCAAGCGGGTACTGGCGTCCAATAAGCAGAGCTCCAAAAGCTTCGATTCTGTGCTCATGAAGGTATTTTAAATACTTTACACACCTTCAAAAAGATGTACCTTTCCATAGCCTGGACTACAGTGAAAAGATAAAGACGTTTTCCGCAGGTGGAATGCATGGACGCACGATGACAGGAAAGCTGGGTGTGCGAAAGAGCCCTGCTCAATACAGAAAGGAATTGGGAAGTGGAGAAGAAGAGGAGCTCTTCCAAAGATCTTTTGTCCACAAGATCGCAAAAATTTTACATTATTTTTTGAAAATGTTTGCTTCTCCATCCCATTCCACTACGGAGAGTTTCACGGAAGTGGGATTATAATCGTACTACTATTAAATTACCTCGGCATTGAGCTGGAAGAGTTCCAAACAGTAGGATACATATCTGATTAAACCATTCAGCACTAGAGAGGTTATTCTGAGAGTAAAAGCACAGAAAACCCACTTCAATACCACCCACTCCTTTGTTCTTCCCTTGCCAAACACACACATGGTTGCACATAGCTTTAGCAGTCTATCCCAGGCTCTAAATTATGCCTGTGCAGCAAACCAGTGTGCAGATACGGGAGTTGTTTGAGTATTGATATATCGGGATTATATTCAGCGAATAGGCTGACCAATACCTGAAAGTACTCATCTCCAGCTGGCTCTGGAAGATCTGTCCTGCAAAGCAGCTGGTGTCATATCGGCCATTTGATGGATCTTTACTTGCAGACTCTTAGAAAAATAATCTTTTTTTTTTTTTTTTTCCCTCCCCTCATTAAACGTACTGTTTTATCTTCAGTGTAGGCTACAGAAGCCACTAACAATCTTGGTTCCCGAGCCAGGAAAAAAAAAAAAAACAAAAAACAAAACCAAAAGAAACCCTAAACAAAAAAACACCAAAAGCTAAATGAATTAGTTTCCCCTAAAGTTAACTGTATTGTTGTACCCTGAATGTATTTGCTCACTATCCTACTCTTTTTCCGGCACTTACCCCTTTAGCAGACACTGAGTTACAATTCTGAGGGGGCTGCAGCTGAGAGAAGTTAAAGGGATTTACATTCCTTCTACACCACCTTTCAGAATGATGCCAAAACCTCTCAGGATCATTAATACAGAACGATATTATGTATCTAAAAGAACAAGTCCCTAACAGATCACACAGTAATCCTACACAGACCATGAAGAACTATTATAACTTGTACAGGAGACTGTGTTTCTATACCATCAATTAATATGTGAACCTTTAACTTGATCTTTAAAGAAATTGTTAATTATAGAGCTCACAGCGAAACTAAATGCAAAAGAAGAATGTTTAACGCAACCTTCAACCTGAATCCTTGGCCTTAAAAAAGCACTAACGGAAAATACAAGGCTAGTGCCCTTGCTAATCACAGGAGGCTGAACATGTAGCACCAGTTACAGCACACAACGAACGATCCCCGCAACATTACAATAAAAACTTCTCAAAAGGCAGAACACATTTTGGTGACCTTGGAGATAAGTCTCATAATCTCATTCTCATCTGCACCTGCAGAATCCTTTCACTTGGGTATTTGATGTTTGGATTTTCGTTCAAATGACTTTGCAAGGAATGTCAATACATGTTTAGTTGGACTGTAAGAACTAGGAAATCATTTTGCTTCTGCTGGTGTTTGACTACAGAATACTTTTAAGCCCGACAATACAAACATTCAGATTAACATCTAGCTAATTTTCAGAAAACGTGGTATATATAAAGTAAAGGGTATATAGGTATAACAGTAGGTATGAGGCATAAGTAACAAAGAACATTTCTCAAACTCAGTCTCTGAAGAATATTAAACCAAAGACCAGAACGCTGAAAGAATCCGTGCTAAGAAAGGAAAGTGGGATTTGGGAATTCAAAGACCAACCTCTAACCCGCTTTATACAACCCACAACCTCAGAGCATCTAAAGGAATAACAGAGGTTGCCACTAAGGGAAGACTGACTTCTAAGGTGTTGTACAAACTTCTACAAATCACAGCTTCTGATCTACGTATGCTCAGATGCATTAAAGTACCTATTGCTCAGAGATGCAGAGGCTTTACTCATCCTTCCAAATAACTCTGAGATACTAAGATTTGAAAAATCATGAATTAATAATAAGCATAAAGAGAATCACAGTTCCACTTTGAGCAAAGCACTGACTCGTTGCTGGTATGACAGTCCTGTCCTGAACATGCACAAAGTTAGTGATGAAATTCTCTCTCTCTCAGGACTACTTCCCACTACAAAGCTGAATCAGAAGGATGTTCAAATTTAGACTACAACTTGCCATTTTCCAGGGCTTATTCCCACACCAAGAGCAGAATCAAAACCTAACCACACACGGAAAATTATTTTCACAATTTTACCGTTGACACAAGTGTCCCATCCCCCGGAATCCTTATTTTGGTCATTATTCTTCTGAATGTGAAGGCAAAAGCGGAGATTATCTGAAACATACTTACAAACCCGATTTCTAATTGCCCAAGCAGTGGATGTTAAGCGCTGAAGAACTGCAAGGCATGCAGGACACAAACATCGATGTGCTGTTGAGGCGACTGCCTCAAAAACACGGCACCTTAAAATCCTGCCTCTCCCACTGGAAACAAAAGCGCCCTTTACAAAAGGTTATCCATCTGTATTTGCCTTGCAACGCAGAAGGAAGCTGAAGCTTCTAGAGTGAAAATATGGCTAACTTAAAAGGAAAAATCTAGAATTGCTTATCTTACACAATACTGAAGAGCTACCAGCAAGGCCGTTTTAAGAAGAACGTACCGATACAAACATATACGCTGCTGCTTTCCATGGGTGGAACTGCAAGAGTTAAACTGCGTGTCTGATACCACACTGTGGACAAACTGAAGGACGTCGCTAGCTTAATCTCTAGTCAAATGCAAGGATCTGTACATACTACCGGGGAGATACTAGCAGCACTGTTACGGACAGATTACAAGTTTTCAGAACCCTCTCCACCGCAGTCATCACATCCATAGACCTTTGGTAATGTCTTAATTTTTCCACATTAGAACCAAGACAGGCTCGAAAAGAAAGACACCATCCTGAATTAAGGCAAATTATCAAGAGGGGTTAGCGGGAGAGAACAATTTAAAGGCATCATCATTTATCACTTTGGCAGGTAACGTGGCTGGGAAATGCAGTTTTCCTAACAGGGCAGCCGGCAGGCGACACACTGATTAAACAGCAAAGGAATGTAGCACCAAATCATTGTACTAAACTGAAATTGTCCTTATATTGTGTCCTAGCTAACCATGTGTAAATCTACTGGTTTATTTTATTGTCCTTTGTGAGTAAAAAGAGAAAGATTTTGGATATTACACTTAAGGGACCACTCTGATTTATCTAGTTACCAACCCACTGGGAGGTGTAACCGATGTGGATTATTCTCCCTGTCATATGCAGCAACTTCCAACTGTTTAAGCCTAAGAGAGAAAATTAATGACATGATTAACCTTTCTGAAATTGAAATGAATCCACCAAGTGGCAGACAAGAGTCCTGTTCACGCTTTCATCTTGGGCATTGCAGAAGGCCACAGGTCAGCCCTTGGAAAAGACAGCAACCAGCCTTTCCTCCTCCACCCTTCCGCCCAACCTCCTGCTCCGAGCCTTTTCCAAAGGAGGTTCAACACAAGAGACTCGGCCACCAGCAAGGCCAGGCAAACAACTCCCCTACCTACTAAAAAAAAAAAAAATATAGTTACACAAAGTATTATTTTCTTGGAGGTTTACTCTCCTCTAAAATCATGTTATTATAATGCAAAATTAGATCTGGGATTTTCAAAAGAATCTAAACTAATTAGTTGTCCAAGTCCCACTGGATTGCCAAGGGAGTTAGATCCTAAATGCCTTTGGCTCTTTTGGAAAACCCCCATCCATCGCAAAAATTCATACGATGGCTCAATAAAAACTACAGAAGAACTACAGAAGAAACAAGTACTGAGTTGAGGATAGTTTCAGAGTTATTTTTATAAGCACTTTACGGGGCCCCTCAGCCATTACCACTCTGGGAATAATAGGCACCACCACCAAATTTCCCACCAAAAAAAGCTTTGGGAAATAACATTTCACCCACAGAAACCATGGTGAAAATTGATCAGTGACATTACGTCGCACCGTGTATTTTAATATATCTCAGTATGTTTTTATACTAAAAAAAAAAGGCAACGCTCCAGTAAATAAAAGCACCAGAACCACATCACTCAAACCCGCAGCATCTAAGCTAAGCGCACATGTATTTTTCATTCTCCTCTCCTAGTGCTGCTCTTTGATGTTTTTTCAAGCAAACGCAAAGCTGAGGGAGTCCAGCTTTTATTACTGGAAAGAATGAATTAACAATGCAACACATTTTATTATTATTTTAATCAGTTTCCAGCTCACAGTTTCAGTGAGAGTACACCAACAATCACACATTTCTTAGGCCTTTTCCAGTAAATGAGGACCCCAAAGAGCTTTGCAAGGCATTTAATTACATACTACAAGTAGAATGACTGTATACAGGCCACATTTAATTAACTAATTCCCTCATCTCCCCCTTTTCTCAGGTGAAAATGGGTTTCCATAGTTCCTAGCATGGACTCAGTTACTGCCTTTTCCAGTCCTTTGCTTACAAGCAACAACTAACATGTTGATTCTAGATTACTGCTGTTCTTTTTGCACATATATTCTACATTTTGATAGACGGGGACCCTTCCTGTTCTTCACGTGGGTCTTCAACACTGCAATATTTGTAGCTATATATAGGGTTGTGCTAAAGACCTGTATTTAAAGAATGGGAAAGAAAGCAAAACAAAAAAAGGGTTTGTCTACAGACCACCAGCAACCAGCAGCCTGACTGATAGCTACCATCACTCCTATCTGTTGCATGAAATAGGAAGCTTCAACGTTCAGTCTTGCCGTCTCTGATAATTGACTGATCAACCATAAATGTGGCAAACTAATTCTGTAACATGGAAGTGAAAAATAGCCTTGTCAAGGCTGGACACTCAAGGTGGACGATCGCAGCAGAACAAATCTGCATACGAAATCAATGTGAGACCTACCATCTCTTTGAAGTTTGCACATCAAGACAAGAGGAACGCAGATAAAGGAAGGAAGGGGAAAGACTGCAAGAAAAACTCAGATCTAGTAGAACCAAAACTTTTTCAAGTTGTTCCTCCTTAAAGACACCAGGTATTTACACCAGGCACAAGACAGAATGACCACAAAAAGTGCCATCGATATTATTTTTATCACTTTTGGAAAAACAGGGTGGTTACAGAAGATTCTCAGCTTTTTTTTTTTTAATAGTTCCTAGTGATCAGCTTTTGAAGAAAATATTTAAAAGTTAATCCTTTAAATAGAGGGAAAGCGTATCTCAATACTGAAATTTTACTCTTTTAAATTATGTCCTTGGCCTACCAAACCTGTAGGGCCACTGACATCAGGAAAGCATCAGGGTTACTTCTCCCATTCTGCATTTGCTCTGGTGTACCAGACTGGCCAGCACAGGGCAAATTAAGATTAAAATAATCATCTACCTTGAAATGAGGCAGTACTGACCAAAACAATTCCCTTTTCCTGCTCCCACAAGTTCGGCATTTGGGCTCTTCTGTTATCATCAAGCTCAGTTTCTCCTCATCTCTCTGAATACTATTTTGGTGTCCGTGTTTGGTGAAGGTATGTGAGTTGGGAGTTCCACAGGGCACAGCCCACAGGGAAAAGGGGTTGGCAGAAACACACTGTACAGTTATTTAGAACTTATGTAAATCCCTGAATAAACTTCCATTACCTTCTGCTGACTCTTGGTCAGTCAAAACATGTAGATGTACATGCTATGCAGTTAGAGAAACACCCATGAAATGATGATGCAAATCAGCATCCCACTTGATAAGGCAAAGAAGTGCATATTTCACATTTAAAACTTGATTTTTTGGTGTTGCAAATGATAAAAGGGTCCAATCATCAGGCCTGTCATATCTTTACGTATTGAGAGCTACAACCTGTTACTGATTAGTAAACACTCTTCAAAGAGACTAAAAGCATGTAGAACTAACAAAAAATAAAACTAGTTTGTTAACTACACAAAATAAAATTAAATTTTTATTTCAGTTAAGATTTTTGAAATAGTCTTTTTTGTTCATTAAAAAAAATGAAATCAGAACATTTAAAATAGAGAAATAAAAATCAGCCCATTTCAAAGTCTGTCCACATCATACGGGCACTTCTGAAAAACGCGACATCGGTGCTTCCCACAAAGAAGCAAGACAGACCAGAGGCATGAAGTGCAATTCAGTTTTTCCATTTCCGACACCAGAATAAAGAGAAAGCAGCTTCTCCCAAGTCTATTTCTGACAAGTCAATAGGGGCATCTTTTAAAAAAAAAAAAAAAAAAAAATTAAAAAAAAAATCATGTTTCGATGTCAAAAAATGCTGACTTACGATGCCGTTACCAGAAGACTGCTGAGCATAACAGAAGGATTTGGGGGCGGAGGAGGGTTGTTTGTTCTCAACGTAACTTGGGAGTTTGTCATTTCCTGCAAAGCACGCAGGCTTCGAGCTCTTCAGCCTCTCTCAGTCCAGAGATCACCGGTGAATCATCAGCCACTTGCTGGTGGGTTGTACATACACATTTGCACAATATATATAGAAGCAGAGCCTATGTTCTCTTGCTGCTGAGTACTTTGGTTAAAACTTGGTGAAAGTCTGGTACAGCAGAAATTTCTTAAGCCAAAAAAATAAATGCAAACTAAGTAATTAAGAAAAAAATATCAAAGTTGATTCTGTACTTAAATATTTTATAACGATACCCTGCTAGTCATGTACATACACTCAAGCATCACAGTCCAACTGCTTCAAATTCAAGTCTTCATTATCTGTAACCAGAGGTCACACTACCCATTGAAACACTTGTACATATATAAACCTTATGACATATTACTCAAAAATCAGAGAGCTATTTGCGGACTTCCAAAAAAAAAAAAACCACTTCAAAAGGCAGCTGGTCAGTGCAACTATAGAAAAGTACAAAATAAATATCAAAGCCTGCAGATCATCAGCAAAACTCTCATCTCCAAATTTTATTGGGTGCTTTGCATTTCATATCCTGATTCTCAGTGGCGCAGAGCATCCATAACAAGAGAAACAAAAAGTCTTAGAAACTTTTATTAAAACCAACAAAAACCTGACACAATATACTCCCTCCTTCTCCAATATCAAATCAGGCACATGAGAAATAATCGAAATACTTCCAAACCTTTCCGTTTGTTTCGCTCATTCAAACATTAGCTCCCCCATGTGTAAAACACAGAATGGCATCACCCTGGTGAGATCAGATGACTAAGTCACTTTGATGATGCGAAGCATGCTGTGAAGTAGATGTTCCTAAAATGCTTTATGTATACTACCAGTGATGCACATGACATTTCAAAGTGGTGCCTACGTGTCCAGAGCTGTAGCAGCAACAGCTTCCAAGTGTATGTGCACAGACGTGCAGTTGCCTTTGCAAGTGATAAGGAGCTGCTGCTGTTATCCCACCTACAGTCACAGAATCACAGGATGGTGGGGGCTGGAAGGCACCTCTGGAGATCATCTAGTCCAAACCCTGCCAGAGCAGGATCACCCAGAGCAGGGTGCACAGGGCTCCATCTAGGCGGGTTTGAATATCTCTGGCGAAGGAGACCCCACACCTCTCCGGGCAGCCTGTGCCAGGGCTCTGTCACCTTCACAGTGAAGAAGTTTTTCCTCATGTTCAGACAGAACTTCCCGTGTTCCAGCTTGTTACCGTCACTGGGCACCATGGAAAAGAGTCTGGCCCCGTCCTCTTGACATATTGAGGAGATATTGATAAGCACCGATGAGGTCCCCTCTGAGCCTTCTCTCCCTTGGGCTGACCAGCCCCAGGTCCCCCAGCCTTTCCCCACAGCAGATGCTCCAGCCCCCTCAGCATCTCTGTACCCTCCGCTGGACTCTCTCCAGTAATTCCTCGTCCTTCTTGTACTGGGGAGCCCAGAACTGGACACAGGACTGCAGATGGGGCCTCACCAGGGCAGAGCAGAGAGGGAGGAGAACCTCCCTCGACCCGCTGGCCACACTCTTCTTCATGCACCCCAGGGTGCCCTTGGCCCTCCCAGCCACGAGGGCACGTTGAAGGCTCACAGTTGGTCACCCACCAGTGTCAGGTCCTCACACACACATAAATGCTGCACCTTCTCTTCTTGGTCAGGTCCTGGAGTCAGGCTGAGAGCGTGGTGTTGATGAAGAAAGGGAAAGAAGGAACAAAGATGGGGTGGAGAGGTGTCAAAGGATACATGTGTGTGAATGGAGAGCAAGAAGCCAGTAGCATGGCTTGCAGAACAAATGAGAAAGTAAAGAATAAATTAATCCTCTTGCAGCCCCTTCTGAACATGACAAATATAGCCTTGACATGTTTCAATGCAAGCAGGACTGAGCTTCTTGGCGCACTCATTCCTAGGAGTTCATTGCTAGACACTCACCTGCAAACACGCCTGTCTATAAGCAAAAAAGAAGGAAAATAAGATAACAGAAAGAGAAATTTTAGAAAGGATTTTTGCTAATGCAGTTCTGTAGTTTCCTACGTCACAAATAATTACTGACAAAAGACATGCAGGCCCCCCAAAACAGAGTTCAGATTTCATATCAGGAAAGAAAGAGCAAGAGCTGGTAAACTTCAGGAAAAAGAGAAGATTCTACCTTACGGTTTTGTAAATGTCACGCATGGTAAACACAACAAGCACACAGCACGGGAGCGGAAGGCTTTTAAGCAAAGCAGTTTCCAAACATTTCCCTTGGATATCAGCTACTCTCTAACATTAGCAGGAATTTGCCTGCATGAATCCCTCATGCACTGCTGTCAGATTAGACGTCTTGCGGTGAGGACATGATGCGCGTTTGGCCTTTTCCCGTTCGCAGTATTTTTATGATGCTAGTAAGAGTACGACTCACTGCCTTTAAAGCTAGTCACACCGGGACCAAGTGTGAATAAGCTCAGCACATCAAAAGAGACGTGGCTTTATAGTCCTATAAAACATGTCTACAAATGCTGATGAACTACTTGTAGTCTCTCCTAATTCTAGCTGACAGCAGGGATAAAGTATATCTACAATAACTGAAGAAAAAAAAAAAAAAAGGCACATCAGACCTAACAAAACCATTCAAAAATCTAGGGAAATGGTTAAAATGAAAGATAGAGCATGTATCTGCAGCCACGTTTCCATTTCCATTTCTTCTACATCATCCCAAGAATTAACAGATCCAACAAGAGGAAGGCTAACAAGCAATGTATAGGCTGGAAATTTTGCACGCTTTATTTAAAATATCCATATTCCTGTTGGCCATTCGGAACACAGACTTCACATCAGGCATGACAGCCACTTCAAAACCTTTTTAACCATTCTCAGGAAACTTTCAGCTTGCAAAAGACAGGCTTTACAAGTGACACCACTGAAACAAAGGCTGAAAAAAACCCCACCCCCCGGCTCCCCCCCCAAAAAAAACCACCAATAACCAGAAAAAACACCAAAACCCTGTGCTCTCAAATTGTATAAATTCGAAAGCATTTGACAGTGGCCCAGGTTTCATTCCAACTGCCAAATACCAGAGTAGGGAACACGTCATTTCCCCATTCTGCATTCCCAACCTTTTCCTCAGTGCAGACTTTCTCTCAGCCTAACACCTCGCAGAGCTGACTTCTACTTTCACAACTACACTTAATCAGCTTTTTGAAATTATTTACTGGTGGGGCTTTTACAAGAATTTGTGCACCTTCCTCCTCCTTCAGAAGGCCGTCTAAGTATATGCTTTTAACTCATGTGGATTTAACTACTTGAATATTCACGCACAAACTTAAAACTGTAACTTTGTAACTCCGCTCAACTATTAAAAGGAAAATTCACCTAAAATGAAGAGCCCTTGAAGTATGGAGCAGGCTGATGCTCTACAGAATGGACAGAGGAGGATGAGTTTTTTTCCTTGCTCACATACCTGCAAACATTTCATCAAATGAGCTAATCTTCTTTAAAATCTCCCAAACCATAAGCACAGTGACCTCTTCTGCAATAAACTGCACAAGTGACTGTACACTGTTCAAACAATTCATTTTTATGCAGGGCTTTATCTCTTTGAACTTTAGAGTAAACGTTAGTGTTTATGAAATACACTGCATCAACAGCTCCAGGATAAACACTACTCTTGAAATAAAAGCTGTTAACACAGTAGTACTCGCACCAACTTCTGCCGTGTCACCGTGCTAATACAGCACAGTTCAGTTAACAAGGGCCGTTCCTGGGAAAGACAATAATCCAACGTTCATGGCCAGCTCGGCTCTGGACCTCTGCCAGGTACCCGTTACCAAAGCAATTTGGTTAGTGTTAAAACACACTTCAGGCAGAATCATCCAGTTAAAGAGAAAACTGATCGATTTGGGGCATTTCTACTTCATATTCTTTGTTTTTAAAAGGACAGTATGCCGTTGCTGTCTCGTTCTTTGCCCTTCAAGCTGCCTAATACATCCTGATGCTATGAAATCTCTTCTGCTTGCCAACACGCCTTTGCACCTTTATCAAGGTGATTCGGGATTCCAATCCCGAATTCCAGGTGCACCTCCTTAAGAGCCTAAGAAAGATACCAAATTACCTTCTGTTTCAAAACATGAAGGGGAGACTTAAATTATTAGGCAAGGTGAAGTAAATCTAAAAAACATTTTAACAGAGGGGTGAGGCAGGACAGTGCAGGCCTTCTCAGCAAGACCAAAATTTAGAGAAATACCTTCCAGCAAAGTAACCTCGTCCCTTCCCAGGTTCAGAAAGATGATATTTTACTTTCTGGACCATAAACTTTCACAGAAATTCTCATGCTCTTAGTAGTACCTATTTGCAGGAGAAAAAAAAAAAAAAAAAAAAAGTTGGGGAAAATTGCGTAACACCCACTGCACTGGATTTCTTCATTCATGTTCTGAGTTCACTTCCAATAAGAAAGGGGGGGGGGGAGGGGGGAAGTACCGAGTACTGTAATTATCTAAGTTCCATTTTAAAATATCAGCATCCTGGAAAGTAGAATGTTCTCTCTCCCTCCTTCATGCACCCAGGATTGACTGAAAGTGTATTTTTCAAAAGCTGCAGACAAATCACTTCTATGACCATCGTCCTCTCAGCTAAATGAGAGACGAGTGTTAATGAGAAAAGCCAGTCAGGAGTCCAAGGGCATCAGTTCCACACATTTAAGTCCATTTAAAAGAAACTAGAAAGACTGTCAGGCACATTATTTTGAGGACAACCATGAAACCATTAAATTTCTGTAAAGAGACTTTCTGAAAAATAACGCTACTTTAGGTTCAAAATATTACCTGGTGAACTTCCCAACTGCAACTGCAATTTCATATATTGCTCTGACATTTCAACCAGTATTTATGGCATATTAACACTAACACCTCTCATCCAAGAATCTTATTTCACTTCACAAGTATTAACTGTGTCACAAATAGTTCGTTCATCCTTTAAATGCAAAGGTTCAGCAAAAAGATTTGATTACCTATTCCAGGACACACTTATTTAACTGAAGAGTCAGACGGCATCACGACTGGAGAGATCCAGCGCTTCACGACTGGATATCATTCGTAAGCTCCTGCTTTTGACATCACAAGCCATTTTAGGAAGCGTTTTGCACGGCTGTCAGACCTGTGCTGACCTGCTCAGGGTAAGCGCAAAAAACACCTTGTTTTTGCATAAGCAAGTACCTTGAGGTGCCGCTCCACACAGCAGCTTAAGGCTGACGGAAGCTGCAGTCGCCAGGATAAACCCTTCCCTTTCCTTCTTCACGCTGCATTCCCCCTCGCTCCCTCCTTTGCCAACACTGACACAGTTCAAGGACCTGAGCAGGCAGAGAACTCAACCAGCAGAAAATACTTGGCCAAATCAACTCCCTCAAATAAGATTACTGTTGGGAAAACGAGCCACACTGCTGGAGCGAGGAAAGCAACCTGGGCTGTGGAAGAGGAAGAGCTGGGATGACAGCACAGCTGGCTTAGATCTGCATAGACTGACGTGGCCTTGAACCCTCTACACCGTTTCCATGAGGATGTATGGCCAGTAGGACCAGGGAGGTGATCGTGCCCCTGTACTCGGCACTGGTGAGGCCGCACCTCAAGTACTGGGTTCAGTTCTGGGCCCCTCACTACAAGAAGGACATCGAGGGGCTGGAGCGTGTCCAGAGGAGGGCAACGAAGTTGGTGAAGGGTCTAGAGCACAAGCCTTATGAGGAGCGGCTGAGGGAGCTGGGGGCGTTCCGTCTGGCGCAGAGGAGGCTGAGGGGAGACCTTATTGCTCTCTACAACTACCTGAAAGGAGGTTGTAGGGAGGTGGGGGTCGGTCTCTTCTCCCTAGTAACAAGTGATAGAACAAGAGGAAATGGCCTCAAGCTGCGCCAGGGGAGGTTTAGGTTGGATATTAGGAAAAACTTCTTCACCGAAAGGGTGGTCAGGCATTGGCACAGGCTGCCCAGGGAAGGGGGTGAGTCTCCATCCCTGAAGGTGTTTAAAGAACGGATCGATGCGGTGCTTGAGGGCATGGTGTAGATGGACTTGGCAGTGATGGGTTAACGGTTGGGCTCGATGACCTTAAGGGTCTTTTCCAACCTTGACAATCCTATGATCCTATGTAGCGGGGTAAATTGAGTACTGAGGCTGCTGAACTCCACTTTTCCCCTGCTCACCGGTGTGCCTAAGAGGACCAGTAATTTTTGTCATGAATTCACTTACAAAATCACAGAGTTGCTCAGCTTACAGCAGCAGAGCTGGGAAACGTATCTCCAAGT
The DNA here is from genome assembly GCA_000699545.1 of Podiceps cristatus. Lineage (NCBI taxonomy): Eukaryota > Metazoa > Chordata > Aves > Podicipediformes > Podicipedidae > Podiceps > Podiceps cristatus. The sequence continues at coordinate 6,748 of KL260017.1, read as the reverse complement.
GCTCTAGCAGTACTCCCGGAGAAGCATGGCACAGCAAATACAATTTAAGCGCAGCTTTTTGGTGAGATCGCTCATGTTGCTGGCCACCAGACCTAGCTGGGTACTGCAGAACTACTCCAGCTCCCTGTTCAAATCCCGCATTCGCGTTATCATTCCTCTTTATAAGGAAAGATATGTCACCCAGCCTCTGGACGGAGGAGCATCTTATGCGAAGAGAAAGGCTTTCTCATCAGCAGTTTCAGATATCTCCAGCTCTGCATCAGCAGAACAGTAGTGTGTGGGCAGCCTCAGTTTCTCTTGTCCAAGTTTCCTTCTGGTGTTTCAACAATGTTTGGGCTACTAAAACACACCATTTTTGGAAAACACCTGAAAGCATTAGACAGAAGACCCAAAAAAAAAAAAAAGGAAAGTAATTGTTGTCGGTGTCTTCTCACTAGACAGACCACCAGACAGCCTGTATACTTGTGCTGCTAAAGATATATGACCCAGAGCATATATGTGATTTTCCCTCTCTTTTGTACAAAAGAAAATTGATGCAGAACACTCTCAAAAAAAAGAGACCCATCAACCGCAAATACTACTACTACAAAAGGAGAGAAGATCCCCTTCCTTGGAGGCAAATAGCACCAGCCTAAGGTGATAACAGGATTCTGAGTACACATGGAGATGTCTTTGGTATTTTCTCCAGCAGCTGGGTACTGCACTGCGAAAATAGCTGGCAGGGTGATCATCCCATCACTCGAAAGGTGACATTTCTGAAGAAGCTGAATGAACACTGGTATTATTCAGCAGCGACAGATGCCTCTCTCTCATCGTGGTATCAGAAGACAGTGCTAAAAAAAAAGGTGAATGAAGTGTTAAAAGTTCTGTACTAGGGACAGCAGCAAGGAAGAACCATCATAGCAAGTACGAGACTGCCAGCTGCCAGTCCCCCGACACTAATGCAATAGGACAGAAAAGCCCTCACCTGGGCTAACGAGATTTTGCCTAGACTGAAAAAGTAAAATGACGCAGAAAGACAATGCTGCACCCAAAACCTCCTGCCTTCTTCCCGGGCACGTACACCACTGAGCCTCTGCACAGCACAGCCTTTGGAATTTGGGACGGGGTGATGCAGCATATACCTTGAATTGTGCCAGATGAACTCAGAATTCTTTCACTGCCTTGTCCTGAAGCAACTATTCATGTCGGTACATCGCTAAGTGCCGTTGTAACACAGCTCTCAGTTCTCTCCAGCCGAGTACTTGGTCCTACAGTAATTACGCTCTTCAGAAGGATATTCCACCCACTCCTACACTGAAGAGCTAAATTAGCTCCATGCACAAAATGCCAAGTTAAAATTTAAACAAGTTTCAAGTCTCTCCTGTTGGTACGGCACTACAACTACAGGGTATGCTGGCTCCGGTACAAGTAAATAACTTCAAACTGTGTTTTCCTGAACAAGGCTGCTCTAATATTTTGACAAACTGATTTGTTTGTTTGTTTTTTTTCTAGCACTCTAGTACCCAGCTCTAAAAGGTCACTCTATCTTCCTCCTGACGAGTTCAGTATTATTCTTCCATTGTCAGAGAAGGTCAAAAATATATAACATCTGCATGTTCAGGATCTAAACATCGCACAATGCCGTGCCACCTATCTAATGCTACACCACAGTGCTCGGTGCAGTTATTAGGAAGCATTCAGAAATCCAGCTACAAAAACAAGCTGCCGAAAACAACTCTCTCGCATTTCTCACAAAGGACAATTTCCAGCCCACCACGGGCGCACATGATTACTTTTGTACAGAACTATAAAGAGATAACCTTGCTGCAGCGTGTTTCACATGCAGAGATGCACAATGTACATGTGCAAAAGACTACGGGAATTGCAGAGTCAGGTGATACTGTTCTAGCATGATGAAATTCATTACAATCTGCAGGAATCGCGGCGTTTTCCTGATGCCCCCCACCACAAACCCACTTCCTCCAAATTTTCATCCTCCCCCAACAGCAGGCAAATTTAAATAAACACTTTTAAAACTGAGTTTTCTGCTCCCCCTGCCGCAAACGTAAGATTTCCTCTGAAAAAAAAATATGCTATTCAGAAAAAGAGGATAGAAATAATTTAGTCTTGGGATGAAAGGTTTCCTTTACGCACAAAGGTAAAAAAAAAATGAATCCACACCAATGAAACTAATGTACAAAAGCCCCCAAGATTTTGAACACAGAAATGGAAAATTTCCTCCTGTCCATGTCAGCCCATGCACATCTCTTACCCTAAAACAGCAAGAGAATATGGATCTTAAAGTGATGCTTTTATGCATTGTAAAAGCTCTCTTGGAAGCTTTTCTGACTCCCTCCGACACCCGTGCTGTCAGGCCAATAGCAATGAAACCTTTATGAGTGGGTTGTTAGATTTGTCTTGGCACGCATTTTACAGAAAGCTTGGTCAAATATTTTCTCCCCAACGCGGAAAGCACATTCACTCTCTATACGTGCACACCTACGCGGGCTTCTGCATTGAAGTTTTATCAATGTTGTTTTGGAATAGCCAGTATAACTCACTCCCAATTTCGCCACTCAGGAGGAACAAAACCATTGCAAACTCTCACTGATAAGAGGGAATTACCAGCCTTGTCACTCTGCTTCACTGAAGACAAAAATCTTGGAGGATCCTTACTCCCAAGGCTTTGTCCTCCTGAAGCGAAGTCTGCAGAACCCAAAGCTCTTAAAGTTTCCCTAGACCTCATGGATGACATTAAGATGGCTGGAGGTACCCCATGCCAAGTCTGTTCCTCATGTCCTTAAGTTTAGACCTTCCCTTTAACGGGGTCAGACAACTTCAGTTCTATGACATTCTTTTGTTTAGAAAACCCATCATGAACCTCTGCCTGGACATTCCCAATCAAATTTTTTCAAGAACAATATTGAAAGGAGGTGAAAATTTGTATCATGGAGAAAACTGACCAAGATTTCTTTAATAAAAATACTAATTCCTCTAGAAAGACAAGTAAGTGAGTAAGGAGACAGTGGACATGATCAAAGACCCATACCTTATATTTACCACATCCAAAAAGTAAGTAAATTCACACCATGCACACGGTTAGCTGTATTTGTGTAAGCGAGAACACCGCGTGCATCACTGCACAGTCAAAGAAGCCTTTAGCGCAACAGCTAAATAGACCTGTGCCCTGCAATGAAAAGCTGTCTTAGAGCAGGAGGCAGAGAGCATTTTTCATGAACGGGCGAGAGGTGGAATGACCATCATACATCTTGCCACCTCTTGTAAATAATGCCAGTCTCATTTCTTTGACCTCCTCTATCAAATATTGGGCAAGGTCTACATCTGTGTACTATATACAAAGGCAATTCCTAAATAAATAAAGTCTAACGTGCATGTGTAAGCCTAACAGCAAGAAGGAGAGAAGAGACATGTGACAGATGATAGCTCTGCTGCTTGTGAGAACCTCAGATACTAAGGTGATAGCCACGGTACCAGAATAAAGCCTAAGCAAGGTACAGCTTTAGTACGCTACAGCTCAGAATAAGAAGCAAGTAAGAATTCCCTGAAAACATGCTGGCAGCAAGTGTCTCAGCTGACTATAACGAAGCCATAATGACAAGAAAAGACAAGCAACTAGAGCTGTGACACTTTATAAGACAGGCATGACATGGTAACACAGAACAAAAATGTCACTGTTTGAAAGCTTCTGATAAATCACTTGGTAGCAAAAGGGAACAACTTTTCCATACACCATAACGATGAATCCACAGGAATTTTTATGCTGATATTTAAGCTCTCTGAAATTTAACAGTCTGTTATAAATGTGCCCACTTACCAAAACAACCAAGACAAATTCCAGCACAGCTGTCTCTTGAATATGACCGCTATTCTCTGGTATTCTGGTTATAAAAGCTGTTTTAAGCTGCTGAAAACATGCCCACCTGAAGGATTCTTACCTGCAAGACATCTTGGATCTTCACCCACACATCAACCATGTCATACAGCTTGATATCGCCATCGTACTGGCTGCAAGGAGAGGCTACTGTTTGCTGAAGGTGTCCAAGGACAACAGAGTGCGCAGCAGCCACAGCGTTGAACTTGTCAAAGAGAAGCTCCAGCAGTTCCAGCAGTAACCTGTAAACCATCAAGACAACCTCCACTCAGTCACTGGAAGACACCGTAGGCACATGCAGCACGTCAGAGCAGCGGGCCAGGAGTCAGAAGACTGTGACTTTACGTGTTCTGTTTTGTGACAGATGCTGCTGCAAGCCCGGAGGTCACCTTGCTTCAAGCCCTCTCTGTGGGAGAGCAGCTCAGGTTTGGTACCTAAATACTTCTGAGGATCCTCCTTCTCACCTCCTCTAAATCAGAATTGCTCACTTGTTCTACGTGGGTGCATAGAAAAAGGTATATGCATTAGTAACTACACACATAGTAACTACACTTCATTAGAGACCGTTCCCAGAGAGAGCTGCAGGCAGGGAGGGAGCGTACCTGCATTTCCCCAAAAGAAAGTAAGAGTCAAGTCAATAAAAAACGACTTACCCATAAAAACCACATACAAGAGACTCATTCTGAATTACAAAAGGAGTAGTATGGCAGGTTTTAAACAACATGAAAGACCAGAAACCTAAAACATCAAGCCTCATCAACTGTGTCAGGTGATGAGATTTTACTACTATATGGAGGGTGCTACAGCTATAACCTCATCTAAATGTACTACACTTTACCTACTCCTACGGTTTCCTTACTGCCCAATTATTGTAATTAACGTACCTTTGTGAAGTCCTAAATATTTTGTGATGAGGCAATGACTCATCACATTTTTTATTATTTGAGAAAAGAAAAATTCTGATCAAGTTCACTGCCGTTTAATGAGCAATTCAAGTACACATGTAACCCCAACAAAATGTGACAATAACACTTCCCAAATCCATATGTTAGGCACTTCTAGCTCTGACAGACAGGCTCCATCACATTTAACTGCAGCAGCTTTGGAGACACCACATGCTTGCCGTGTCTTCCCATCAGAGGTTGCTATCTCAGTTCTGTTTAACATCTTTATCCATGATCTGGACGAAATTCAAGTACACATGTAACCCCAACAAAATGTGACAATAACACTTCCCAAATCCATATGTTAGGCACTTCTAGCTCTGACAGACAGGCTCCATCACATTTAACTGCAGCAGCTTTGGAGACACCACATGCTTGCCGTGTCTTCCCATCAGAGGTTGCTATCTCAGTTCTGTTTAACATCTTTATCCATGATCTGGACGAAGGGATCGAGTGCCCCCTCAGTCAGTTGCAGATGGCACCAGGCTGGGCGGGAGCGTTGATCTGCTGGAGGGCAGGAAGGTGCTGCAGAGGGACCTGGACAGGCTGATCGATGGGCCGAGGGCAAGTGTGGGAGGTTCAGCAAGGCCAAGTGCCGGGTCCTGCCTTGGGGCACCCCAACCCCAGGCAACGCTCCAGGCTCAGGGAGGAGCAGCTGGGAAGCTGCCCAGTGGGAAAGGGCCTGGGGGTTGGTCAATGGATGGATGAACACAAGACAG
>KL260016.1:0-20618 GCA_000699545.1 Podiceps cristatus | reverse complement strand
AGGGAAATGAATAATATCCCTCTTATCTTCTACAAGGGAGAACAGAGGTTCCACCAAAAGTTGTGGAGGTGAGTTGGGTTTTGTTTGTTTGTTTGTTTGTTTGTTTTTCCCACTGGTTGAACATCAAAGTGGTGCAGAAAATTGAATTACAAATTTCTGGATTCCCTGATCTCATGACTCATCTGCTGGACTATCTGAATCTCTCTACCCAAGTCACTTAATTTTCTTTCACTCAGCCCTCTCATTTCAGCGAGACAATTTCTACACTGCAACCTGACCACAGGTAGCTCTTCCCTTTCTATATCTGGCAACACTTTATCCCAATATAATGGTCACCTCATGGGAGTCTGAAGTGCTTGGAAACCATGCTGGGCCCTTTGAATATTATGAAGGTAGCAGTTTGGCTTTCAGTGCTTTTTGGCAAAAAAAAAGGTCTCCCAAGGTATATTTTTCCGCATCCTGCCAGGAAACAACTAGCTGGCATGTAACAAAAAATATCACACAAAAGGTCATTAAATCAGTTTGGGTTTCTTGGATTCAGTAACAATAATGTCATCCCTATGTCAGGAAAAATAACCTCCTGAAAAGTCTAGCCAAGAAGAGAAACAACAGCTCAGCTGTCTTCATCTTGCCTGGTCTTTCTGAAATAAGTTGTTAAAGGATCCCCAGGTTTTGCCAAGAGGCTGCTTTACAAAGAGACTGGGATAGGCTTGGAAATTGCTGTGGTGAGGAAGGAGAGAGCTACCACTCCCAGATGCAAGGAGAAAGAAAACCTGCAGCACATTGATGCCGAAGCCAAGAACCTATAACTAACTCCTCACCATCTTAACAGCTGGGCAAGAAGACGTACAACAGGCAAAAATGCCACATTTCTAAATTCCTGCATGGGCGCCCTTCTCGTCCCTTTTCACAAACACCACAGAAAGTGTGCATACCAACACTATTTTCCACCTCGTCTCTATGCCCACCGTGTTTTTTTTTCCGAGGAGCTGTGGACAGCTGGGAGGAGCGACATCCTCCATCTGCAGAGCTTGTTACCTTGAGACTGCCAGACTGAAGTCTTGGCTACACACAGGGCTGCATATGTTTGGCTAAACCTGTTTTGAACAATTTAGTTCACAGTCATGAAGGCTGTGTGGTGCTTTTATTCTGATTTGACTGTGCTTTTGCCATATTTAAGTAAGCTAATCAGGAACCAGGTGAAGTCGTGCTGAATTAGACCATGCCCATATTGAAATTAGTACCACTGCCCTACAGGACTTAAGGTGTATGCTATGATATATAATGTCAAAATATAAAACTCAATTTATGTGCCTCTGAGCTGTATGCTGGTTTTGTTGCTATTTTACACGTAGAGCAATGCTTATAGAGCTTTTTAATTTTTTTTAATGCCAAGAAAGCCTCAGTGAACCGAACCTAAGTGAATCTGGTCCAGATTGGGAAGGACCAAACCCTGTTATTTGGTAAGAAGAAGCAGTGGCTAAGTGGGTACCAAATTGATGGGTGGATTTATTCTATTGCCCCTTGGGCATGTGCCCATCACTACACCCCGCTGGTTTGGCACTCCTCCCAACCACCTCAATATGAAGAACCAGGGTGAGACGTACCCACTTATTGCCAGAGGCAAGCCCTTCGGATGTCTTTGTGGGTTGACGGGGGAAGGTCTGCAAAACCCGAGGGCATTTTCTGAATTGGTGAGGAGAGCAGTCTCCAGCACGACTAAACAAGCCCCGTTCAAAAAGACCCCTTTAAAAAAGCCTGTGAAGAAGAAGCAGTCTCACCCCTGGGATTTGTAAGAGTAGCATCAGTGCCTTTGCCTCCATCTCCGCAGCGGGTATCATCGAACGGGAGGCACTGATCCCCAGTTCCAGCCAAGACCTCTGAATTCTTCACAATGTCTTTCACTGATGTGGTTGACTTGATTTTATAGATACGTCGGCTGTTGGTGTCGGAGAGGTAGATGGAGCCGGTGATTGGATCTGTAGTCAAGTAATACTTATGAGCTGGGCTGTGGCTGAAAAACAAGGGTTTGACATTATTTTTTTGCATGATTTGTTTCCTTAAGTCAACAGGCAATTCAAGCACTCGAGAGAATAAAAATGCACAGGGCAGACAGGCTGGGAAAGTGAAGCAGTGCTGTACTGGACAATGTTAGTATGTGGTGTGTTACAGCACAGGATCCTGAGCTATATCTGTTACCAATCGCTGTGCCTGGGCTGCTCGCAGCTACCAAAGGAAAGGGCTCACTGGCCTGAGGCAAAATCATGCCGGGAACTACTATAGTTTGAGTCCCAGTGACTGAGTTTGCTGAATTTACTTACTATAGATGTGGTCCTGAAACTGGTGTTAGTGCAGTGCCAGAAAGGGAAGGGAAAGCATAGTACATTACGGGCAGAAAACAAAGAAAAAAAAAAAAAAAAAAGAAAAGAAAAGAAAAAAAAAGAATCTGCCCTCCCAAGAAAGACCCCAGCACAAAAAACTAAAAGCAGACTCCCAAGCATAAAACACTTGAAGACAGTCTCTTCGAGTTTTTATGCTTCACGGCTTATTGGGTGCTGTTGCTGCCTCCAGCAAAGACTCTGGAGTCCTGTCCTGCCCTCGTGGGGATTAGGGGAAGTCCTGCCACTGAATTCAGCTGGGCCTCAACGGAGAGAGAACCCAAATGGTCCATGGAGTCCCCCATTTTGCCCTAGGTAGAGCATGAACAAGGAGAAGGGCTGAGGAACCTGAACATCAGTCCCCTGTTAAACCCCAATCCCTCACTGCTTCCGTGAAAACAAGAGAGGGTGGCTGAGAAGAGGGGGCGAGCAGACAGAAAGATGATGTTTCTAGCTCCATGACTACAACACTAAATGAGCCCAAAAGTGAAGAAATGAATAAATTAGCATCCACTTTACGGAAAGCATTCAACGGGACTGGCCAGTAAAAACAACCACATGAGTTTAGACACAATTTTAAAAATTGTCTTTCAAGCGTTCTGTCTATAGTTAAATGTAGATACTAAACTTATTAACTCCCTTTATTAAAATTAAGGGTTTACTACTGGTGTGTATTGAGCTACATCTCTTCTAAGACTGAAACCAACAGATTAAACTTGTAACACCTGCTGCCTGAACACAGGTCTCCTTCCTTCTAAGAAAGGCTAAGTAGTAATTAGAACAAGTATGAAAAAGTCTCTACTTTTCCCCAGAACACCTTCAAGCTGTCCAGACTCATCAGGCCCCAAGAATTCATAATAAATGTGCAGGCCATAGTTCACAATTTTGTACTTAGCGGAATTGTTCCACGAGAAGCTGGCTAGAAACCTGAGTGTCGATCACAGTTGACTCTGTCCCTCACGATAAGAAATTTCCTCTCTCCTTCAACCTTTATGTTAGGAAAATTAACCCCTCTTCAGACACCTAAAAACTACTGAATTATTCTCTGCTTAAAAGCCATAAGTTGGTTCTTAATTCAAATTACTTAGTACTTTGGGGGGGGGGGGAAGCCTTTCTGATTTATTCTGGAATATCCCTTGTGATTTATCCTATTAAAGTCTGAACAGATTTCATCTCCACAAATGACACTGATTCTTGCTAAATAAAACTCTCTGACCTTCAAGACAGCTCCAGCCTGACAGTTCAGTCTCCATCTGTATTCCTTTCCAATGACAGCAGGCTGGTAGGGTATTATTTCATTTACCTGCATGTCACTCACACTAAGCAAGTGGCTTCAATCCCGGTGGAAGAAGTTCCCCGTGGGAATCCATCATCCATTCCGATCAGGGCCTTGCATTTTCCGCTGACTGTCCTAACAAAGCCCAGCTGAATGTCAGTCAGCTTTTGAGCTGTTCATAATCTCTCTTTTGCATGAGAGGTGGACAAGAGGAGGACGTTTTTAACGGCACTTTGCAATTCTTTAGCGTCTTTGCCTGGAAAGCACAGATAGCTTTCACTAAGTCTTACAGCAGGTCACTTGCAGATGGACAAAGGCAAATGACTTTCCCAAAGATGGAGAAAAATGGCGGCAGAACTGGAAGTTCCTGCTCCCCTCTCCCAGCACTCTCGTCGTAATTTATTTTTGGATTTCATAGTCTCACTCTGGTGGATTTTATTATTGATACAACATTCTGTGGAAGAGAGAGATCTTCTCCCCTACGAAGAGAGGCTGAGGGAGCTGGGCTTGTTCAGCCTAGAGAAGAGAAGGCTGCGGGGGGACCTCATTGCAGCCTCCCAGTCCCTGAAGGGAGCGTACAAACAGGAGGGGAACCAGCTTTTTAAAAGGGTAGAAAATGGCAGGACAAGGGGGAATGGATTGAAGCTGAAGGAGGGAAGGTTTAAATTAGATATGAGGGGGAAGTTTTTTACAGAGAGTGGTGAGGGGCTGGAACAGGCTGCCCAGAGAGGGGGTGGATGCCCCATGCCTGGAGGTGTTCAAGGCCAGGTTGGACGGGGCCCTGGGCAACCTCGTGTAGGTCCAGGCCTGGAGGTTGGTGTCCCTGGCTGTGGCAGGGGGGGTGGAACTCTGTGATCCTTGGGGTCCCTTCCAACCCAGACCTTTCTATGATTCTATGATTCTATGATCTTAAAACTATTTTCAAATCCCAGATCCTGTGTAGAATGGACACTAAACCAAATGCTGGTTACTTTTAACCTCAGATCGGAGAACCAGGTAAAAGCAAAAAATTCTTCCAGCAGAAAAGCTGAATGGTACTTCCCACCTAAATTTACTAAGTAAAAAACTCTCATATTAAGGTAATACTTTGAATAGCTGCTGGTAATCCAAATTTAGTTTTATTAACGAGGTCCTGAATACAGATGCCACAAAAAAGTAGGGGTGAGTTCAGAGTTCACAATCACTGAAAAACTTGCTCTGACTTGTTAAACTTTTAATCCTCTACATAGCTGGATGCCACAGAGGCACAGACACCGTTACTAACGAATGGGCTTTGGAAGAGGTAGAGTGTATTGGGTCTGGCTGAGATGGAGTTAATTTTCCCCATCGTGCTGTGCGTTATGTCGGCAGCTAGAAAGGTGCTGGTAACACTGCGGTGCTTTGGCTACCGCGGAGCAGTGCTCCACGGCACCGAGGCTTCTCTCCATCATCCCCCCTCAGCAGTAGGCTGGGGGCGGGCAAGCTCTTGGGAGGGGACACGGCCAGGACAGCTGACCCCAACTGACCAAAGGGACATTCCATACCACGTGACATCTCCTCAGCAATGAAAGCTAAGAGAAAGGAGGAGGAGGAGGGCAATCGTTACTATGACGTTTGTCTTCCGATGCGACCGCTACGTGTACTGAAGCCCTGCTTGCCGGGAAGTGGCTGGACATTGCCTGCTGATGAGAAGTAGAGAATAAATATTTCATTTTCCTTTGCTTCCACATGTGGCCTTTGCTTCTGCTTTATTAAACTGCCTTTATCTTGACCCACAAGTTTTTTTCCATCTGTTTTTCTCTCCTCCCCATCCTGCTGAGGAGGGGAGTGATAGAGCGGCTTGGTGGGTACTTGGCATCCAACCAAGGTCAACCTACCACAAAGAAGCAGAAACTTATGTGGGTTAAACTACCCACAGGACGGTAATAATCTTGGGTCACCGGGGTCTGGATTTCACCTGGTGAGTTAATGGTGAAACTCCTAAGACATACAATTACCTTTCTGAACCTAATGTTATTAATGGTACGGGCACCCCCAACACAAACTGTATCTTTTCTGCTGCATGGCTCTGTGTGCACGATAGGAAGCGCTGGTTCATTTTTACTGGGTAGACTTTATTTTTGCAAGGACAGCTTATCATAGTCTCTTACACCCCGCTCCATGCTTAGGGCTTTTGTGGGTGGAAGGCTCCCTGGGATGGCTTAGGCAATAGAGTATTTAACCTGGGATTTTTGGAGCTGGGAAGGTAAAACACAAACTGTTAAAAATGGTCATCCTGGCCTCTGCCAACAGTTTTCAATGCTGTATCGGGAAGGTGTCACGCTCTGCCCTTGCACAAATCGTATAGTGTTATACACTGGAACTTTTGTTTAACACTTTGATATCCTTTGGAGAAGAGATGCTAAATAAACATACGTAAGTACTGCAAAAGCTCCCGAACTCCTTCCCTTCATCTGTGGTAATACAAGAGCACTGCAGCTGGGAACACTGAGGCTTTGCTTTTTATTTAAAGCCACAATCCATAGGCAGATCCAAGTGGTAAATTGGACCGAACTGAACAACAACTGAAATAGATCTCCCTGAGGGAAAGCAGAGAAGATTTTTTTTCCTTTCATCCTCTCTCATTGCTCACTTAGATAACAGACCAAAACAAAAGACAGGACTTTTTGCTATTCAGAAGACTTAATCAGTTACAGTATTTGTAGTCTTGACATATTTAACCCCTATATTGACACTGCCACCACTAGAAAAAGGGCTGCGGATGAAGAGCTGATTTCCCATTCAGAGTGTTCCTTTCTCTATTAAAGTTTTTTACAAGAATCCCTGAGCATTGCATCCATGTTTTAAGCCCCTGAAGCAACAAACCAAAGCTGCAGGGATGGGGTGGGCTGGTCCCTAGCCAAGAACAGACCCTTTAGTGGGTATTAATTGGGTGTGATGGTGTATTCACTGGGAATGAGGACAGTTTCATAAGCGGAAGTTCTGCAGGCCGAAGTGAAATGGAGGTGATATTGCTTCCTTGTATGCTTGTGACACAGTGACGTGCTGGGAAAGCACAGGGAAATCTGCCATGTCCCCAGCGACCCCCGTTGTTTGGGGTTTCATATAGGCTCTCCCATACATCTGCCTTGTTCCCTTCCTTTTCTCATTCTCATTATTTGGACAGGATAGTGCCAGCATCATTTGGGGAGCTCTGCAGAGATGTTAAGAAATTCAAACTCCATTTTAAAGTGCTTTACATGATTCCTTACCCACAGGCATGAGGAAGGAAAGTGATAAAAAGTTGGGAAAATAGGCAAACACGTGACACTTATGGATTGCTTCTGTGGGACTATAATAGACACACAGGCTTTAAGCAAAAGTTATTATTCCCTTGGGCCTAGAGCCCATGTTTTGGAGAAGTCTGAGGAAGGAACCTCCGGCTCCAGAGTGGGAAGCCAGTCTCTAAGGAATAAAGAGGAGAAAGGGTCCCTGGTTTCAGCAGGTTACCTATAATACGTCAGCACAGCAGACAGCACCTTTTTATTGGCTTTTGTTCAATGCCAGAGGATTCGTCTCACCGAGATTTAGACGGCTACAAGGTGGATGCTGGCTGGTCAATGGAGAGAAACGTCAACTTCTTGGGTATGGTTCGTCTGACTTATTTTCAGCATATATTTTACGAGACAAACTGCATTTTCGTTTCTCAAATGCAAAGGCATCTACCGTCTCCTCTAAAGGACAACTTCTGTTAACAGTATGGTTTTGGCTCCCACTGTGGTCAACAGACAGGAGCAGTCACAACACAAAGTTAGTTACCCGTAACAGCTGATCTGAATAAACCCCTGGGGCTTCTTTGGATCCGACGTCTCTGTTTAAGGACATGAAACCACCTCTGTAAAACTTTCTGTGCTAGCTGCCCTCTTTCCCTCTGGTCCTCGCTGGCTGCATGCGTTTGCTGGTGACTAAAGAATTACCGAATTCCTGAAGCCAAGTGTTTTTTGTTCGTTGGGGCTGTGTTTCCATGGCTCCATGCTAAGCACCCTGCAGCTCACAAACAGAGGATTTTATTATAGCTTGTGTGAGGTACCGGGCTTTTTTTCCCTGGGTGACATTCAATAGATTAATACACAAGGAGGCCACACAGTGCAGTGAGCTGAATTTACACTTGGCCTTTTAGTGTTTTCAGTTTGTGTGTGATGCCCAAAGCTCTTCTAGTGTCACAGGCTGGATAATAAAACTTCATAGCAATGCCATAAGCCAACCCAGGGACTGCAAAGGACTTTTGATCCGATCCTAGGGCCGTTTTCAGAGATATCTCTCTTTGCCGCTGCTTGTAGATTTGTCTTTCTAAGGTATGAATAGAAACAAGAAAGGAAGAATATATTTGTGCAGCCACTTCTTGCATATTTGCAAGTCAAAAATGCCTCACTGCCCTCCATGTTCCTACAGGGGAAAGGTAATGATAATTAACTGCAGTTTATTATTGCCATGCCTGGAAAAAGTCATTATCTTCTATAAGCCCATCAAGATAGGACCATACACAGACATACGGGAGTAAGTTCCTGTTGATCTGTTACTGAATGACAGATGTAAACTTGGGAGGCATCACAATTTGGTGGATGCTTTTTGGCTTAGCTAACATCCCCCATATTGACACACAGCCATTTTGGCTGTTGCAGAGGTAGACCTTGGCTTATGACACTGTGGTGTAGAGCCAAGCCTCTTAGTTGGTAGCTCCAGAGCCTCTGGAGATCAAGCTCACTACAGGCTACATAGCAGGGAGGAATCCTTTCCCCTGAAGTGCGGAAGCTTTTGCGTATAGATTGCAGCTTTTCCAAACCACTAAGGTTCAGTCCTATCAATCTTGCCCTCTGCAACTGTTGCCTGTCAAAGGGGCCAAGCTTAGGACCTTCTGGAACTCAAAGCACCGGAGCTTTAGTTTCACCCACTCATTTCCCCGTGGCTCAGAACGGAGAGGCTTCCTAACAAGAAGTGTTACGGCAAATGACACAGAGCAGCTGCTAACTCACATGGATGGCTCCCTTAATGGAGTCACAGATGGGAATATTTGATCTAGAGCTCCTCACCTTCCTCCCTCACTGGTCCCCTTTGGACTGTGTTGAAGCAGGCACGTCTTGTCTTGCTTTCATTTCATGTCATAGATTTTAGGAATTGCCAAAAGGCTGAAGCCCTGCTAACTTTGTAAGGCTCCGGTGGCATCTGCAGCATTTGTGGCCAGTCCATATATCTTCACTCAGTTATTGCCTTCATTTATAAAATCTCCTCTTGTAACAGGGATTCAGCTGCTGCCCCTCACTGTCAAAGCAGGTATGTGTTTCTAGGGCGTGAAGGATACAGCCTGGCTGTTCCACAGAGAAATGAGTTTTTCTATTGCTTTCAAATGATGTGAAAGCGGAGCTGGGGGGCTGGAACTCAGCCTGATGAAGACAGTCAGTGCCGAGGTCTTGTGTACCAACCTCCCAGCCCTGCTAATAGATGCTTTGGGCCAGTCCATTATACTGTGGAAGCTCAGCCCTTCATTAATGTTCTGTCAATAAGAAAAAAAAAAAACCCAAACAGTTTCTACTCCATTGCATTTCCAGGCATGCAGATAAAATGAACATTTCTGGTTTTGCACAGCCTCTCTGAAGTAAAAAAAACCCAAAACCAGTAAATAAAAAACATGTAGCAAGAAAAGTCCCCATTCCCAGATGCAAACAGAAAACCAAAGTAAAAAAAAAAAGAAATCCCAATTCCACAGTATAAGCTTCTAAATTAGAAAGCAATTGGAGAGAAGGATGGGAAACTTGTCAGAGCCAGAGAAGTCCTTGCAAACACAGACAGTGACAGGAGGTTGACGTCTTCCTGAATTCAACTGATTGGATCAAACCCACTGAAACTCCAGTGAACCCAAATGACAAATATTCTTAGTGACAAAGCTCCAATTTCGGAGTCTCTCTTTCACCTTGTTTTCTTGTCATTACTCTTTCTCTTTTTTATTGCATTTCCTGGCTAAGGTTCTGAGATGCGCTACCTCCTGTCTGAGCCTGACACACTTTCACATAATGTGAAGGCTCTCTATGAAGAGCTCAGACTGACGAAGAACTACAAAATCTTCCTTCCTTAGGTGGGTGATGCCGGGCTACGTCTGGCCCTTCATTATGCCTCTTACACTCCCCAAAACGCAAAAAGCAAATATTTTACCATACGAGAATTTTATTTTTCCATCATAGCACTTCCCGTGACCCGTCCCCGCTTTCCTTTCTTGGTTAATTCCCACCCATTTTTCCTTCCACCCTCCTCCTCGTTACCCTGCTTCTCGAGCCTGTACTTCCCCTGTCTGCAGCTCTAACAGCTGACGCAGAAGTCTGTGAGACGCTGCTCGGTGATTAATGGCTCCCAGTTCTGATGACTGATTGCCTACGCCAGTTTTAATCACGCCAGCTTCATTTGCTATTGAATCATCTGGAAATGGCACTTGTGGCTCACTGTGTAACAACATGCAACAAGACAGGGAGCGGCATAAGAATTCTCCACTGGTTGGCTTACCTATGTCTGAAATCTTTATTTCTGACAGAAGGCAGGAAAGCAGGGAATAGAAGAAAGAACGAGGTGTTAGCAGCTCAGTTCGATGCATTATTAGCAGATTGAAAACTTGACAGTAACTGTATCATACAATGCAATAATAAATAAAGACTTAGCTGGAATGACACTGATATATTTCATATTGGATATTACTTGGCAGTGAGCTCACTTATGTACCGCTGCATATCACAAAGGAAGTGTGATCTCACCTGCTTGGAGTTACTCACTTAAGCAAGAGATAGGACCAGGCAGATGTTACCATTCAGAGCAGTATTGAGCTAAATATATGTAGATGCAGATACCTTTACATTTTTTTTCACTCTCAGTCAAAGCAATACCTTGTGATTTACAAAGGTAACTTAACAATTGCTCAGTTATGGGTGGCAGTTCATTGCCATAACCTTGTGAACTCCAGCCCAGAGGACTGAAATTAGGCCAAGCTGGACATTTTTCACGGGTCTAGTCACATACTCAGCTGCAGTTATCCACGACCGACAATGCTTTTGCTTTCCTCTCCACCACAGAACACTACGCTCAAAAGACACCCCCCCAAACAAAACCCAAAAGCCAAATAGTGAAGGTGTTAATCTCCAAGGAGATGCTGATTTGAGAAGACACAAGCAAACTCCATTTAGTCCGAAAGCAATGTCTTTCCTCCATAGCTTTTAGTCAGCCTGCATCTGAACCCACTTACTTTATAGCACACCAGAGTGAAGAAATGTTTATTAGATCCAGTAAACCTAAGTGTTTGCACAGATGAAGCAGCAATCGTTCCAGCAGATTTAACTCTGGAGTAAATTTAACTCTGTGGCTCTACACAAAAGCCAGCAAGGCCGCTCTTTCAAGGCTTCCAATTTTCTCTTTTCCAATCAGGAAATACTCTGCAAAACCTCCGCTGGGTCTGGCGTTTCCACTGACAATGAAACAGGGATCGGGTTTTCAAAATGGTACTTCTGGGAATGAGATATTAATCCCACTCAGTTGCAATGGGATTTGGGCCCCAAATCACCTAGGCTCTTCTGGAAATCTCACCTTTGGTCATTAAAATAACTTTCTGGTACTGGAAGAATATTACATTCTTTAACGCGGACCAGGTCTGAAGATTTATCCCAGCTTCCCACCTTACAGACATGAGAGACACTATGTTCTCATGTAACACGTAACAAAATAGCAAGAATTGGGTTCTTGCTTATTTAATCAAAAGGTCCCCTGGCTCTCTGGGCTGTGACTGTAAACATCTCATTGTGGTCTTCTTAATTTAAATCCTCCCGATTTCCTTGTCGCCCTGTGAGCGTATCAAGACACCTTTTCTGTAAGTGCCAGCCTTGTGATGGCTGCCTGGATTTTTTAAAATTTTTTTTTCCTCATGCACCATGATCTACACCGATGGCTCTGCATGCCAAATAAGTCTAAGGACTGCGACGTGTTTGTAAACGAGGGACTAATGGGATCTTGTAGCACTTTTCCTGCAGATCACCTCTTTTGTTTTTCCCGGTGGCCTCGTGGAACAAATGGGAACTCAAAGCAACGCCATGGGAGACCCTGCTGCTCTAGGAAGCTGCCTGGTAAGCTTCCACACGGCAGCCCTTGCCGAAGGACAGCCTTTCTTTTGTCCTCACCAGCCACGACATTAAACCTGAGTACAGCAGGGTCTTGCTTTCTGGAAGATTCTCACTTTTAAGGCAGATCTTGAGAGGTAAATGGGAATGTGAACCTTCCCACCATGCTAACCCCACACTGACCTCTCAGGACTTAAAGTCAGGGCCTTCAAGCAGAGAAGCCTCATTGACAAACACTGGTTTAACTCTAGTGACTTTCCTGGAATGAGTCTCATCTGGTCACACAGGCCAGAATCAGGCCCTGGTGGGGTCTGATTTGAGGTGAGTAATTGTATTTGTTGCGGAAATTTTAGACAGGAAAAATATCCCCAGTGAGGTCAATTTGAAATTTTGATTTCATTTCCTCAGAACTTGTGACAAATCTATACTTTTTCCTCCCCTTCATCATTTGCAATGGATGTTCCTTCACAAGCCTCCCCATTTCTCCTAACATTTTTTTTCCCCTTTGTTATTTAGGGTAAATGGAAACCCTTCACTTACTTCCAGAGGATTCACCCTGACACTGCTGTTCAGTTGGGAACTGAGGGGTGCTGATACGTGTTTGTCCCCCCAAAAACAACTAGAAAAACCCGGTCTGTGACTCCCTATCTGATCATCCTGTCTTAATTGTGAATGATCATCTGTCCTGATTAACAGAGGTTAATCACCATCACTGCTGCGTCCTTCCAAGTTTAGGTTATCTCAGAGGCTGATTGTTAATGTTAAGAATTCCCACTGATCTCTAGTTACACCGAAAGGGAAACATCAACACAGTTTGATTTAACAGCACAGAGATGTGTCAATATTTTTGGTGTGTGATTCAATTCTGGAAGAACTTAGGCATGTGTTTCTCTGGTGTAAATCAAAGTCAGCAGAGTTGCAGAAGAGGCAAATCTGGACAGCTTTCTGTTTTGCTATATATTTTTGTAAGAGTTTTGCTCATTTTCCTTTTGGGTACATAACATTTCTGCAGAACTTAAGGGCATAATTATAACGGTCACATTCAGCACAGCGTACCTCAGCTCCAGTATGTTGGTGACGTTGCCAGAGGGAAAGATCCTTCGGATGTAGTTGAAATCTCCAACATAAAGACTTCCATCAGACCCGCATGTTAGGGCAACGGGAGCCAGGAGTTTGTTCCCATCTGCGAGACCATTGCAGCTTGGACAAGAAATGCTACGTCTGCGGCCATTGCCCATAATGCTTCCGATTACAGGCGGCTGCTGGGAAATAAACTGGTTTTCCCCATTTCCTTTATGTAAGATGCCTGGAGAGAGAAAACAGTAATAAGGAAATTAGAGAGACAAGGAAACTAAGACCAAAGGGAGCCCAAACTGGCCACGCTGGACGGCAGCTGGGGAATTTGTCAAGTGGCAAGGACGTGGTTTAGTGGTGGACTTAGCAGTGTTTGATAGGTTTACAGTTGGACTTGATGATCTTAAAGTTCTTTTCCAACCTAAAAATTTCTAGATTCTGTGGTTCTAAGGAGGTTTATCATTTTTCATAGTATTGTTTTGTGATGGTTTCAAATGAGGAGCCTCTTATCTGAAGTATTTTTTTGTAGACTTGTTACATTTCCTGCAAAACAGAAGCATGCAGGAAGAACAAGACTGTCTTTACTTTTGAATGAAATACACTTTTCAGCATCTCATGGATTTTCACCTGCCTTTTCTGTCCCTCCTTGCCCTGTAATTTGCAGCCTACAAGGTAAAAAAAGGAATTACATAGCACATGGAAATATGAGGGACAGGAAGATCATGGTGCATGCTCTAGCAAAACGCTTCACCTGCAAAGCTTTATAGGAGCTCTGCTTATGTTCCCTGTAAGGGTGGTGTTTTCAGCAGTGGTGTGGGCTGAATTGGACGTTTTCTCCCATACCACTGCCATCATCCAGAAGGACATAGTCTTTTAAACATGTTCTGATCAGCTTTCAAGCCTCCCTGCTGCAGTCTTGAGCAACCTTCAAGGACTGTGGCACCTTCCATTCTCCCTTATGACCCATGAAACCTCTCGTTTCTGCAAGTACCTTGCACACTGGAGGATGTGTCTGGGTCGATTTATGGTCAGTGGTAGGTCCAATCTGAATAGACTCCTTTTTATTGTTTTAGGAATATTTTCCTTGTTAATCCCCTTCTTTTAAGACACTACAAAGTCAGACATGCTGAGACTGAACTACTTGATGATGGCCAGTTTCTTTTGGATTACCATACTGCTTCTGTAGGTTACTAGAAACAATTTGTTAGTAAAATACATGAAGACGACAGCACTTGTGCAGTCAGGTTTCATTCCCTTCCTTTTCTTGAATTCTTCCTCCTAAGCAGCAACTGGGCCTTGCCACACTGCTTTACTCCTCTGCTATGTGTTAGAGTCAACCTACCGCTTTGTATGTTGAGGGCATGATGTTTGTCCAGGGTCCATCCTCCAAGTTTGGAAGCATCGATTTCATAACCCTGAAGCACAGCTGTCCTCTTCTCCCACAGGATCAAGTCAGGACAGGATTCATACTCATAACCGACTGAGACTATGAACAAGAGAGAAGTAAAAGACCCCCTGGATCAGTAACCCAGAAATGCAGTCAGCACACACAGAGTTTCCACTGAGCAGGGGCAAGACCATTTCTACAGGCAACTGCCAATTTTGTTCAAAATGGAATCATCACAACGTAGAGTCCTAAAATTTAAGTCTATATTAAAAAGGTCAATACAGTTGTAGACGTTCAGCAAATGTGCTAAATATTTAAAAGGCACTGTTTTAAAGACTCATTTTAAAACAATGGGTATTTGAGAATGTAAACCACTGCTGGACTCCTAAATGGGAGCGTTTTACTCCTATCTAGTATCTTTGAGCTAAGACTGAATGTCAGAAACTTGATAAAAATCATGGCCTTTCTTGGAAAGAAGACTTATACAAACGAGGCACGGGGCAACAAGTCCCTAAGACACAGCAGTCTTAGACCAAGTTGTCTTGTGGTCATTGCTCATGTCAAAAGGCTACGCAGCACAACATGGTTTGCTTGCCATGATGTCTAATCAGAGCCTTTCAGGAGCAACTCTGCTGAACACACTGGAGCTGCTTAAGAGCAAAGCGGTATCAGTAGATTGAAAATCATGTTTTTGACAGAATAATGACTCCTTTATGATTTTCTCAGAAGAAGAAGGACCATTTTTATTGGTCTGCTTTTCTTCTGCCCTACCTGATCTTTTCAACGCTAGCAGCTGAAGCAGAGCAGAACAATTCTACACAAATGCAGTTCTACACAAATGAAATTACATAGTACATTTGTGGTTTTTACTACATAAAGGTCTGATCTTACAAGTTTCCCAGCCTCCTTGAAAAGTGCTGAGCACTGAGTGAACTCAGGATCCCCCCTCAAATACAGACTTTTGCAGAATCAGGCAGTATCAGAGGAAGATGTAATTTAGGAAATGAAGGCCTGATATTTTCCACTGTTCTAGAGGTGGGAATCATTGAAAGCCTGAATGCTGATGTCCTCAGACTTGCTTGAGTACTCTAGGGCTGCAGAGCTGCACCATGGAGCGCTCCAGGACCCACTGCTGATCTAGCATCTTAAAAAGCACGTGAACATAGTCTTTCAGGACACATTTCTCAGTGTGGATTCCAAACTGGGTAAGGCTCAGCAGGTTGCACCACCCAGCTTGCTCAAGGTAGCTGAGCCTGAGTGAGAAGGTGACATGCATTCTTCCTCCTAGAAAACAAGGCACCTTACAGCTCCCCTAAAGACACTTATCTTCAGCTGGGTTATGAGGCATCAGTGAACCACCCTTCTGTCAGCAAGAGCTCCATTTGGGATCTCTCCATCTTGCTGATATCATTTCCTTGGCACCCTGAAAGGTCTCGTCTAGATTCTGACAAAGACCTATTAACTGAATGTCCTCTGGTTCCTGATCAGATGGGAAGCAATCACTGCAGAGCAGCATCACCTCTGCTCACTATGCACTCAAAGTATCCCCTTCCCTCCATCGTCATCATCACACAGGGCTCACGGGGTGAGGTCTCGGATGGCAGCAGGAAGAGGAATGACGTGTGTCTCTACATAGATATCATACCCACAGCACAGCTTCCTGCCCAGCAAAGACTTCAGCTTCTTTCCCTGCAGAGCGGGTGGCATGGGCCACAACGCTTGGAGATAAGGCACGTTGAGTATGCAAGCCTTCCTATTCTCCGCCTTGCAGCTTCTGACAATCTTTTGCAGATGTAAATGAATGCAGGAGGTACAAGAGAGAGGAGCATCATGCCCCAGTCTGGGATCCCGTTCTTGAATGGGTGTTGAAGGGGAAACTATAAGATTAGAGCAATCCTGAAGGTCAGGCACAAGGAGGGATAGAGATCAAGACTCAGTTCTAGGGATTTCTTTCAAAGCTGCGCTGACAGCTTTTGGCTATAGGTAAGGGTTGGCCAGATGCCTCTAGCCACAGTTCATCCCTTCTGTATGAATGTGATGCGCCAGGGGAGGTTTCGGTTGGATAACAGGAAAAAATTCTTCCCTGAAAGGGCTGTCAGGGCCTGGCAGAGGCTGCCCAGGGCAGGGGGGAGTCCCCGTCCCTGGGGAGATTGAACAGACGGGTCGATGTGGTGCTGAGGGACGTGGGTTAGTGGGGGCCTTGGCAGCACTGGGTTAACGGTTGGACTCGATGATCTTGAATGTCTTTTCCAACCTAAACGATTCTATGATTCTACGATTCTACAGCTCGGGATGTATGTGCTGGGCCATGAGCCAGAGAACAGAAAAGCGTTCATCTGTTGGGGAAATGTGTGCTGCCTGAACAGCTGGGCCCAACCCTCTCCAAGGAAACGGCAGTGAATCAGCAGGGACCATTTCACGTGTTAGCAGTCGGACCATACCAGTGTAGCACAAGGTCTGGGCATTGCCACTTTGCCGCTTCTAAACAGAGACAGAAGACCTGAGGTCACTTACCGAAGGCTTCTGAGAGCCCATACACCTTCTGGCTGTAGACGTCTGTCTTATCCCAGATGAAATAATAGGACAGGTCTGGAGCAGCTGCAAACCACTTCCTGAAGAGGCGTCCCTCGACGGCCACCATGAGGTGGACTTTCATGAGGTTGAAGGGGATGGTGGGGTGGGTCATGCTGATCCTCAGGACTGATTTGTAGCCAGCTGTGCGACTGCTCAGGTAACTGACTTTTATTTTACTACCGGAAACGTTAATCTCCTCCTGCAGAGCCTGTGGAAAAGCAATCCAGGAGGTGTTAAATCAGCAGTGAGCAGACAGGAAAAGGCAGCAAAGCTGTAATTTATCAAACACACCTTTATAAAAGCTCTGGTAGATATGTCTAAAAAAGCACACCTAGTAGGCATGAAGTATGAAATCATAGATGTAATTTATAGGGTTAGTTGTGAAAGCCAAGGAATGCACCTCTCTTTCTCCATCTCTGTTACACGGGAGAACAGGAGACAGAAATATTACACTTAAGTCAGTGTTTACAATGGGAATCACCATTAAAAGGAGTCCCAGGACTCACGGTGAAAGCAGTGTGGGGTCTGAGATTATTCCAGCCCATCAGTTTAGCTTCCATTTTCTGTCTTTTATCTTGGAAGGTTTCTATGGCTGCTAATTTTTATCTCCTGGCTTCTTCTTGCCAGTAAAATATCAAGCCCTACTTGGCCTGTATCCTTACGGGTGTTCCCCGGCCCCGATCATAACCTGCCATTCTCTCCATGTCATTAGTGAATCCCGCTTCCACCCTCCCTCCTCTGACTTCCCCATCTCTCCTTTGAAACTGCTCCTCTCCTAGCTCACCTCCATCCCTCTTTGCCTGATCTGCCTCCAGCTTTTTTGTTCCTGTGTCCCAGTCCTTACTTTCTGACCTCACATTTCTTCCTATTTACCTTAGTCCTTGCTTAAAATAATTCTCTTGCCTCCTACCCGTGTAATGAAGCTCTTGGCCTGACCTACCACCGTCAACCCCTTTCCCTTCCCTTACATTCTCCCTTCCCTTTTCCAAATTCCTCCGGATACTAGGTGAGTTGCTTCATTTTCTGCTCCAGCCATGAATGTGGGTATTTCTGACTGACTTGGAGAGTTATCCCACAGCTTGCCATTCCAGTACAAAATTTCAGAAAAGACTGGAGAAACAGCAGGGAAAGTTTTGTCTGCCCCTGTTCTGCTTTGAGAATAGAGAAGTCTTGGTAAAGAAGGGATTTTCAGCTAATTTATCTGCTAAAGCATAAGTAAATCTTAATTGTTTTTATTTTTATTTTTTTTTTAGTTTGAGAAACACAGGGAAATTTTCTGGAAAGCAATACAATGTACATCCCCAACACCATGCTGATTCCATGCAAAATACTGATTTTAAAAGGGCATTTCTTCCTTAAGTCTTGGGAGGAAAAATATTAGTTATTACTTTCTGGAAAATGTCACTCTTAAGTAAGCACCCAACAAGGACATTTTCAACACGAGCCAGCAACTTTGGCAAAGTTTGAAAGATGAAGGTAGGAGATTAGCAGTGAGCTGGAAAACTTGGTCTGGTAATGGGATGTGTCAGAAGGTCACAGCTGGCACCGTTCTCTCCTGCACCACTTCTGAAATACTTCAGTGTGCTGCACCCTAAACGAGCTGTGAAAATCCTTCCCTAGCAATAATCAGCTTTCATAATATTAAGGAGATGGAGGCTCAAAGGCAGGTGAGTCAAGAGATCCACCCATCAGGAAGGGACCACAGCCATCCTGGCGTCCTCCAAGCTACGTGGCTCCTCAACCCCTCCTATGTGGGAGCAGCAAACTTCCCTGGCGTGACGAGTCGCTCATCTCTTACAGGTTTTCTGGTTAGCGTTATCAATAACACCAAATCTTGTAATCTGCCCGCTGAAAAGGCCTCTTCTAAGCTATTATCCAAGGCCCAACACCTTTTCAAGTGATAACTTACAGCCTCTGAGCGTTGCAGCACTTGACAAACGGACACATCTAGAAGTTAAAGCGCTGTTCCACTGTGCTCATAAATATTTACTTTCCCTAGTGCAGCCTTTTCAATGTACGTATCTCAGTGCTTAGGAGGTTGAAAAATGACAGAACTGGGAAAACCCAGGAATTTTAAAATATATTTTATGAGTTCAGCGACAAGCTGGGCTGGGACCAAGCTCAACCAGAGACCAGCTGAGCCAAGCTGCAGTAAAGGTGGTCCCTTGTATCAAATCTGTCTTCATACGTAACCCCTCTAGGAAACAGCCAGGCAGAAATAACTGTCACGGAGGTACTATTTGCAATGTCTGGTTCAAATCCCTGTCAGAAATAATTATTTCTCTCTGTCATGATCTGTCTCTGCTGTCGACCGTTCCAGAGAAAGGGTCAGCACAGCGGTACCAAGGCCCTGAGCGGCACAAGGGGCTGTGTTCAAAGGCACCTGCTTGAAGAGAAGGTTCAAATGGTAATTCGGATTACCCGAAATGCATTTGTAGTTTGTAAGTAGTGATGAACTATCAACTAAGCAGGGCATTGGTGTGGGGAGTATAATCCAGTAGGATACCGGTGGAAGAAGAGGGGACAAATAAGCTTTAAAATACTCTGAATGCACCGAAAAATAACAACAGCTGAATTGTGCCCTTATTTCTAGTTGATAATTGATGTTTGGATCAGATAAATTCATACACTGTGTCTGGGGTCCTTGTGAGAAACTAGTGTTCTTTAGGGTTTATCACAGCCTAACCGATGTAATCGGCGCCGTAACCGCCATCCAGCCGCCGGGCTGGTCAGGCAGAGGAGCTGGTTCTTCAGGCTCACGAGGGATTTTCACAATTTAGCAGTTTTCACTGCCGTGTTTCCTTTGCTCCTGGGTGTTGACCTATGGTTGTGTTAGTAGCAATTCTTCCACTCTTTGCATGAGACAATGTAGAAAATCTTGCTGCTGTGTGCTGGTTTACACGTTTCTGTTAGAGCTACTCTTCATTCTGCAATGTGGGGTTTTTTTAGTACGTTGCTCAGAAGGAAATTTGAGAAAGAAAGGCATTTAGGGTCTGATTCAGGGGCCTTAACATGGGCATCTAGTGCCTTTGAGATGTTCTATGTATCCAAAACCTCCGTATGGGGATGACATGGACCTTCCTGAGATCTCGGCCTTTCTGAAGGGACACTTCAGGGCATCTTCAATGGCACCAAATCTCTCTTTAGGCACCTGAATCAAACATTTAAAATGTATTATTTGGTCTTTTAAATGCATCCAGGTAGAGGACATTGCATTTAGTTGTTGGAGCTCATGAGGTTCCTATCTGCCTGCTTGTCAGAATCTCTTTCCCAGCCCTGCCATCCACTCGTCACCTCCTCCCAGCTATGTGCTCACGCCTTTGATATTTAACATTTCTCTGCTGAGAACTGCATATTATAAAATGCAGCTGCAGAAACCGACACCTAGGTTAATTTTTATTGAATGTATATCCAGTATAGGAATGAAAAACAGTTAATTTACGAATTGAAGTACAGTCAGGACTCTGCCATAAAATCAGATTCTCTTGTATACTCCTGCACCACAAGGTCTGTTAACCTTCAGTTGTCAATATTTGAGGAGGAATACAATTTTACGGGTTTTAGCTCAATCATTTGGCACGTGGGAAAAGCACTACTCATCAAGGATGGGATTCATCTTACCTAAACTCGGAAACCTAAAAGTTAGGAGTCTCCTGTGAACTACATCTCTTCATGGCCAACGGGCAGAAATAGGCTCTTTAGAAGGTTGTTCTTAAGATGTAAACTTGAGAGTGGGATTGAATTCCAGTTTAAGGCATCTAAATCCAGATGTCAACATGTAAGTGTGTGCATGTGAGGCAGTGTCCTGGTTTCAGCCAGGACGG
>KL260014.1:21335-36491 GCA_000699545.1 Podiceps cristatus | reverse complement strand
CTCCCCCCCAGGCACAGCCCCTCCAGCCCACCCCCGCCATGGGGTCACAGCTCCTGCCCCAAACCTGCCCCAGCCCGGGCTCCTCTCCCCACAGGGCCATACTGATGGGCTTGGATTTGGCCGGAGTTGGGTCTGTCTTGGAGCCAGCTGGCGTTGGCTCTGTTGGACATGGGGAAAGCTTCTGGCAGCTTCTCACAGAAGCCACCCCTGTGTCCCACTCACTACCAAAATCTTGCTGTGCAAACTCAATACACTCCGTAATAGTTTATAAACACTTCATTTTGTATTTCACCTTTTTATATTACACAGAAATTACTTTTAACAGCAGAGGCCTATATATATTTTTTTTTTTATTAACTAGTAAGTTATTTTATACAAAATGATCTTTATAGCTTTTGAGTTTATCTATGAAAGTAAACCAAATGACTAAGTTCAGAAGGAAATGGTTTTGACTGTATATGGAAACATTCTTTAAATATTTTATTTGAGATTGTAAGTACAACATTTTATACTTCCAGTAGAAGTGTCTGAAAAAAACTACACATAGGTGCCTAAAATAAGAAAGAAAATACAAATGCAAATTAAAATACGAGTTCTAATCTTTGATGAAAATATCACGTAATTTCAGAGGCTTTTTTTTACTCTTGATGGAAGATAGGAATCCAGTGTAAAAAGATTAGTTGGATAACTATGTCACTGAACTTTAAAAAAAAAATCATAGTTAGAGCATACTGTTATTCAGCCTTGCAATACTTTGATTCTACAGAGGCCATTTAGGGGTTCTTTTTTCACTTTTCTTGGGGAGGGAAAAATTTTTATATATATATACATATATGTGTATATACACACAAATATATATACCAGGGACTACTTTATCTAAAGAAACAGAAAATATTTGTCAAGATGTTGGAAGTAATCAGAAAATAATATTAATGTTTTGACATTTTTAGGGAAAAAAAAAAAAGCCAATGCCAATTTTGTATACATTTGTGTACATTATCCTATTATTATGTCTCATCAGGTGCTACAACTATTGAAAAGTATGATCTCAGAACAAATATATGGATCCAGGCTGGAGTGATGAATGGCAGGAGGCTTCAGTTTGGTGTTGCTGTCATCGATGACAAGCTGTTTGTCATTGGAGGCCGGGATGGTTTAAAGACATTAAACACTGTTGAATGTTACAACCCAAAGACCAAGGCTTGGACTGTGTTACCACCAATGTCAACACATAGGCATGGCTTAGGTAAGGAAAATAAATGTTTTAAAAAGACACCACATTTTCAGATATGCAATTTGTAATGGAAAACTCAGTACTTTTAAGCTATTGTAGCACTTTAAACAACAGCAATAACTAACTATATTGTTCTTGTTAGATTGCTAAGAATATTGTCCTGGTTTCAGCCAGGATGGAGCTGGTTTTGTCTTCAGCAGCTCCTGTGTTTTGGATTTAGTATGTGAAACAAGGTGACAGCATGCTGCTGTTGTTCGTTGCTGCCGAACAATCAAGGACATCTTGCAGTTTCCCAAGCTTTGCTGATGTGCAGGTGCAAAAACTTGGGAGGGGCACAGCCAGGATATTTGATCTAAACTGGCCAAAGAGAGTGTTCCATACTATAGACGGCGTGGCCGGTATAAGTGAGGGTCAGCCATTTCTCTTGGCGTCTGGTTCCTTGTTCGGTTTGCTTACTTTATTCTTTGTTTTACTTCATTCGGGCCTGTGTGTTCGTCTGTCTGTTCCCTCACACTCTCTCTGGAACTTGCTGTTCTGGGAGAGCTGCGGGGGAATATCCCTGCTCCCTGACTGCTGCTCAGGACGGGCTGTATCAGTCCTCGGGTGGTGAGAAATTGTACATTATTCATTTTATATATTCTATTATCCTTTTACATTATTATTACAATTAATATATTTTTATCTTTTCCTTTACTGTCTTGGTAAAGGGTTTTTATCTCAACCCGCGAGCTCTCTCTCTCTTTCACAGAATGAATACCTGCCTATAATGTGATTGTCATGAAACTGGTACGTGCAGAAATGAATATCTAAAAGAGTAAGTTCAAGAATTAGAAGTAGGAAGAAAATATGGCAAGTTAGGGAGTTGTGGGATAAAATATTCCAGAATAGCTTTGATGTTAATGACAAAAATATCAAATGTCATTACGTGTTTTCACTAAGGTCTATTTCTATATTTCATTGAAAGAGAATGACCCACCCTGATTTTTAGACCCAACTTGTTTTTCCACTTCCATGCTACTGCTTTAGAATCAAACACACGAGGCAGGGGAAAACAAAAGGATTAGCTGGGAAGAAATAGGAATAGCTCTGTAATTTTTATGTAATAAATGTTAATAGAGGAAAAGGTTGTGAGAAACTGAAGTATCAGTTAAAAAGCTGGTAAGTTACATAACAAGGGGAAGAGTTAAAATCAGAGATAATAAATCAAAAATAAGGTAGGACTTTATTTTTACCAAATTCAAAGACATGATTACCCTCCTTTTGATCCATAAATATTAAAGGTACATAAATACATATATATGCATATCAGTTCAAAAATATGATACATGTGTGTAATATGTATGTATATAAGTCATTTGTATCATGACATATCTGTGTGTATGTATATATATGCACACACATATCCAGTTAGTCTAAACTTACTGCAGCTTTTTTCTGTGGACATTGTGATTCAAAGTACTATCAGTGCTTTGGTCCATAATATAGAACTAGAAGCATTTTGCAGCTTGTAAGTTATTAACTACTCTTGACTTCATCACAAAGTAAATTAAACTTTGTAATACAGGTATGGAACTATTGATTTACAGAACTGTAGTTGTGATTCTTTCAAACAACAATACATATTAAAATTTACAGAGAATATAAATGCAGTTAAATGTCTTACAAATTTTAAGCATAACAAATGTTTCATAAAGTTTAGTAAAGTGAACTGCTTGCCCAGCAAGATGTATTTGGTTTGTTGGGTTTTTTTGAGGAAAAGGTTATTTTGCTTTGTCTCAACATAGATAACTAAGCACCATGAGTTGACTAATAACGATAATTAAATTCTGCATATTCATAGAAAAATTTTGAAGCTTTCTTGAACTTTAAAGAAAATAATTTTCTATTCATTCTGAAAAAGTTCTAGAAATCCTAGTCTCAGTTTTCATCATTTCACTTAGATGATTATTTCTAATGATTGTCGATATCCCACGTGAATAACTGTAAGCTTCATGTGCAGACTCCCACATGACAGGATTGTGTCATGAAATCACTGTCAATGGAATGATAGTGAAAAAATTTAAGATCTTTTGATCATTTATGCCATTTAAAATTCTTAAGATGAAAACAACTTCTTAACAGAAAAAATCAATCACTTCATACTAGATAATTTTACTGAGTCTTTCATTTTCATCAGGGCAATGCTTATGATATATTAATACAAGTTCTTGGTAACTGTTAAGAATATTCTCATTTTTTTCTATCTTTATTTTAATCACTGACCATAGCTATCTGAGACAAAGTATGTTTAAGGTAGGATTCATCCCCCTAAGTAGGAAAATGTACAATGGAATAGAAAAATTGAGGTGGTATATTCACAATTCCATGGAGGGGGAAAAAAAAAGAAAAGCGCATGTTTAGGATTAAGCAATTTGTGGCATGGAAGCAGTTCCTGCCTCTCAAGGTACAATGAAGGTTACGAAGAAGAGTGCAAATTGGAAATCTGCTTCCTAAATCTCTGTTTCTTTTTGTTTGTTTGTTTGCTTTTTTAAAAATAAAAAACCTCACTCAGTTTTACTTTATTTTTTTATATTCTATTTTTTATATATCAGTTAATTAATATATAAAAACCTTTTACGTTGAAAGGTAAGTCCTGTATAATCAACAAAGGTCATCTCGGCTGGGCTCCACAGTTCATTCTTATAGTCATTTCAGTAGTAATCTGTCATGTTTGCTATATAAGTGTGATTACACTGCTACTGTCTAATTGAAAGATCTTTTTGCAATTTACAACATATTCATTAACTCCTTGTTAGAGTGAGTCTATTTTTTTTTGTTCACTACTTTTTGACCGAATATTAAATAATTTTATTTCTAGCAACCACCGTTCACTTACTTTACAAAATGACAAGAATGCAACTAATAATAGAGTGAAATGTTAAGAAAGTTAACCAAGAACTTGGATGTTTACCAGGACTTAATATAATCTTTAACTTCTTTCTTTTTTTAATGTCAAAGTCACTGCTGAAAATAAAAAATTTAAAAAAAAAAAAAAAAGTGTTAATCTAGAAGTTTACATCCTCAAACTGAAAGAGCAACTTGAGTGGCATTTAGCCAAATGGAGGTATCTGCATCTGAGTAAACTCCCTTTATGGTAACAGAGAAAAATAATTGGCTTAAAGATGGATGTCATCTTAATCTAATATGTACTAGGGTAAAAGGTCAAAAATTAAATGAACAAGCATAAACAAGGACCCACACAAGACATATTCACACTTCAGATGCAGGGAAGATTTGTACAACAGAGGACTGCCCACTTACAAAGTTGGCAGTTATCATTCAGCAAAGTCTTGGATTCCATTCATTATATTCTGTTGAAGCCAAGTCAACAGAATCTTTAGGTTTAGAATTTTTGTGAAGCAGGATGTTAATGCCAATATAATTTTTTATTATACAAAGGAATGCCTAGAATGAAATCAT
This sequence comes from Podiceps cristatus, assembly GCA_000699545.1. Lineage (NCBI taxonomy): Eukaryota > Metazoa > Chordata > Aves > Podicipediformes > Podicipedidae > Podiceps > Podiceps cristatus. Next base: position 31,798 of record KL260014.1, on the reverse strand, counting down.
CATAAAATTGATCATACTTGGACAGTCTTCTTCTGTTTATATAGGCAGAAGATTCTTTCTTTATAAGGATATGATTTGGGTGCCATAGCTTAAATTACTTTTCATCTGTTGTACTTGGCAATAGACATCTCTTTTTTGCAGTTAGGTGAAAAATTAATAGTACGAGCTAGCTTTAATCAGTTATACAGAACCTAAGAATCTGAATTTGTACAGAAACAGACTCAAAGCAATGACAGTTTCCTATAGCTCAAATTTGGTCATAAAGGTCATTGACTCTCAAATGTAATTTTACACTTCTTGCTTAAGATGTGATTTTTGACTGTGACAATGCAGATGAATGGAGCAAATGCACCAACGGTAGTTGCAGAAACTTGACTGAATGTTTTCATTTTTCTTTGGAACACAGAACACACTCATAAATAACTCATTCTTAACCAAATGAGACAGAATATTCTCAGCCAGTCCAGTCCAGTCCTATGTAGTCGTAATTGTTTGGGTATGCAAGGAAAAAAAAAAAAAAAAAAAAAAAAAAAGATTTTGCAAAAGAATTACCAGGTGTTACTTTTCAGTAAGTAACCCACTTAAGAAACAAGACTGAGAACTTTTTTGTAAATAAAGGTAGAATTTGTCAATTGCAGTTATGTAAGAACATAGAGAAACCGTATGTTCCTGTGCTTATGTGGCTCTTTCTTCAGCCTTAAGTGTTAATTTGGACATAACAGCGTATAGCCAAAAATCTTACAGAGAAATCATTGTATTTAGCCCTGTCTAGGTAAGACTTCATTGGTAGATTCAGCCATTACATTGGGTCTGGAGTGAGAATTTCAATTATCTGCCTAACATTTTATCAACATATTAAAATTCAACTTCAGATGGATACAAGAGTTTTCTATCAAATATGACTAGAATGAAAACTTCAGTGTTGGCCCGTCAAAAAAAAAAAGGGATTTTTTTTTAAAAAAAAGAAAAGTCTGGGTTTTCTTCTTTACAGGCACATTTTTTTATGTTCTTTTCCATGCTAGCCACATATAAGAAAAAATGAAAAATTGTAATTAAGCATGAATAAATATATTTTTCAGTGTAGGTAGATTATATTTTGAATTTGTTAATTTCACAAGTGAATTAACCTAGAATTTTCTATTTAAAAAATAAAAAAAATAAATAAAGCCAACTTTAAGTCCGATAAAGCAAATATGACTTAGATTCCATGAATGAGTTGCACTAGAACTTTTTAAAAGAAATCCAAAGGTGTTGTATTGAGTATTTATGTGAGAGATACCAAAAATACTATTCTTGAAAACCTGTTTAAGATAAACAGGTTTTTTTGTTTTACTAAAACAAAAACCATAGCAAATTTGTAGGAAATTTAAATAAAACTAACAAAACAATGAAGTACATAATATCATAAAAGTAATCATAAGTAATAATGGAACTGCTTACCAATTTAGTACTTTCTGGTAGAATTATTCCTTCATAAAGTAATTTATTTTTTTTTAAGAAGAAATCAGTTATTAAAATCTGTTTATGCTACATAATAAAAGTTCTGCAAATAAAATGGTTATCGAGCAAATATTTTTAGTTCTTTTGCTTTCACTTCATGAAATGAAGAAAAAAGTCATATTTTTAACAATAGATGTCTAAAATTTCATCAGATTTTTAAAGTATTCATTTGGTGAAAATGCCAGAAAAAGTTTTAGATACTAGAGACCTTGACAGAGCTGTAATAGAAAAACAATACCTGATCACATTGAAACAAGTGCTTGCTCTGACAGCATTCCTACACTCCTCCCAAGTGGCCAGTCCCCTTTTCCACAATCTGTGAACTTCCTTCTTCTGGTGGAGTTTTTCCAGAAGTTCCTTGCTCATCCATGCAGGCCTCCTAGCTCTTTTGCTTGATTTTTTTGCTCATTGGGATGCACCGATCTTGAGTTTGGAGGTAGTGGTTCTTGAATATTAACCAGCTGTATAGTACCAAGCAACACGTATAGTACCAACTGACTTCTACTGCATTCGGCATTGACATTCCATATTTCCAGGTGTAGATAGTTCAGTTGTTGGATATTTAGATACTCTGAGCAAATGACCGTATTCAAATCAAGCTTACATCAACAGAGCTGTGAGTTTGATGCATTCTATACATGTCAAATTTTCAGTTTATTCTGCTCATTCAGGAAAACAGAAATGCTTTTGGACCTTGACATGTCAATCATAAACAATACTTTCAGTTATGAAGAACACATTTGTACATCCTATATGTTCTGCATGAGTACAAAGAAAGAAGTCCACCAATTTTTTATTTGTGTAACATGAAGAAACAGTTTACACCTTTAATCTTTCCCTTCTTAATTTACATTCTTTACAAAAGATTATTCACTAACATTAATTGAACAATATGACTGGAATGGAAAACAGAACAGCTCAATCATGTCATGTGTCCCCAAAAATATCTTTGAGTCCAGATCTTGTTGGAAATATCTTGCTTTTCTGCAATGTTAAATCTTTCTGGGTACATTAGCATCTCACAAGGCAGTACTATGCCGGAAATGTGTGTTGTCCCTCTCTACGTGGTGATACTTGCGCACAGCCACAGATAGGCAAAAAAACCACCAAACCTACAAAAACCCACCTAAGGACTGAGTAGAATGGAAATAGGTCTTCAACAGGCTAGCTTACCAGGGCACAGCAATGCTCTGACACAGCTGCATTGTTTACCCTTTCAGGAGCAGCTGTTTAGAGATTAGTTTGAGAATCTTTCTTTTATGCAATATTGACTAGTACCATGTACCTCTATGTAGTTAAATTATTGTTATTTCTTAATGTTGAAATCTCAGGGGAAATATGTCATTCTAGCTTTCACTGTTTATTGACAGAAGACCTGAGCCTTTTAAAGTATTTTCTCTGCAATATTGATTTGCATGTATATTAGATTTTTTTGTTGGATTTTTCTCCTAATCATCGGGAGCATTACTGGGATATTTTTTTTTTCTGAATTATTAAGCACCTTGTCATTGTACTTTGCACCCTTATTAAGTAGTAGATCATGACCCAATTCACTAAAGAGCTACAAATTATAATGGGAACACTTATAATAATTTCTGAGTCAGGTTCTCAGGATAATAGTGTGGCAGAGTTGAGAATGTGGTGTCTCATCTACAAAACTGAATGTAAATAAAGAGGTGGCAGGAAGATCTTTATTTCTATAAATTTGCATTATATTAACATGTCAGTATAATATCTTCTGGCCCAAGAGGGCAGGGGTATTTTTATAACTCTTTTAATCAGCCTTGATACCTGCCTGTGAATAAACATTGGAAGAGGAATTTTCAACAATGTGCTACTGAATATTCACTAAAGAAGGTCAGGTCTAATTCTTCCATTTATCACATACTAAATTCTCAGCTTGGCCTATGACAGTCCTATGTGCAGCATCCAAAGAACTATATTTGTATTTAACACCCAGTTAGGATTATGGTTGTGAAAATTAAATACCAGGTTTAATTAATTAATGCATAATTTAAAAAAAAGTTGGTCTTTACCATCATTGCTTTTCTTTATGTTGACACCAGTAGTATGGCAGAAAAGTGGATGAAGACTTAAAGAGGGCAGGAACAGAGTAAGGAAAAACAGCAATATTAGTTACAATTAATACAGAATTGTCAAAGTATGATTCTCGGGGTGTGGGTGAGAAAGGAGACTGTTAGAAATTTACAGCTACCTGGAAACTAAATGGTGGAGTAATGTCTGTGTGTTACCTAATCACGTTTGGTACTTGGATAACAAATTAATGATTTGTCTACTCACTTTCAATGTCATGATACAGTGTATGTCTGCCCTTCTTCTTAAAAGGTAATTCCCTTTAAAAAATTAGTTGTTGGATACAAGTTTATCCTTCCAGTTAAAATTCTCCGTCTCTGCAACTATCAAAATGCAGAAACTACAGTAAAGCTAACACCATAGATAATTTTTATTTGCCATTTCATATCCAAAAGTGTCATTATGAAGCAATATTTCCTGTTATTTTATAAAAACTGACACTTTTTAAAATTTCACTGTCTGAAATTAGGTCTATCATGCAGATAAGGAAAGGCAGAGTTAGAAATATGATAGGCAATGTTCCATTATTTTGTAACATCACAGAAAAGCAATTTAAAAATCCCATTCCAATCTCCAAGTATAAATAATTGAAACTGTACAGATTTCAGCACCTAATTAGACATAATAGGCTTTTTGCTACATAGCTTTGTGAGGCAATCAAAAGGAAAATGCCTGCACTTGCACACTGGACAATATTCATTGTTAGATCTCATTTAGCTAAAAAATTGCACTGTTTACTTTCATAAATCCCTAAGTTTAAATGCTTAGTAGAATTATTTTCCGGGTAGAAAAGATTGTTCTTCCCTGTCTATGGTAAATAACGGGTACTGCAATTTATTATCCTTCATTCTCGTACTCTTTTTTTTTTTCTTTTTTTTTTCTTTTTTTCTATAAGTACAATTTAACTGCAACATTTATTTTAGTATTTTCAAATATTTTTTTAGTTTGTGAATCTGCCAGTTTCAGATTGCATTGATGAACAGCAATATGTTGAGACACAATTTAGCTAGGACACTTTTTAATCAAGACTGTACATATTCCACAAAAAGCATATTTATTACAGGAAATAAAGTTTAATAGGCACTGACTTCTGTATGGCTGAATAAATAACAAACATTTAGTTATTAAGGTTTTCATCATTTTCAGGCAAACATTAAGATTTCCTTCTACTGTACTTACTGCATCTAACTGCTCAATATATTACTGAAAACATATCTTCTCTTAAGATCAAAGTTGTTTCCTTTTCTAAAAGAAATCTTCATGGGTGGGTTTCTAGTCTCAGCTCTCCAGGAACTGTATGCTAACCAGCATGTCATGAAAATGAAATTAATTCATCAAAAGATGAGTAGGATAAATTAGTCCAATAAAAACAGAATTATTATTTTCTACAAATTTAAAAAAAAAAAAAAATCTGATTCCACCAATTTCCAGTTTCTTTATTCAGATAAACATTAACCTTGATTATTTCTAATGTAATTTTCCTACAATAAAAAGCCCATACTGTATAATATATTCTAATTAAAAGATTACTTACATTCTGAGTGTAAATCTAGATGGATGTTTATTATCTAGTGGGCATAGAACACAGAAAACAACATAATTATGTACTCTGATGTCAGTTTAGTGTAGGACACTAAAACTAAACTGTGCATATGAAAACCTGTTTCATGAAGTCAAGATGAACTCTGATCTTCTAACACAGTATTCAGTATCTTGACTACAGAAAGATGAAAAATGTTATCTCAAGAGACCATGAAGAAATTGACTGCAAAAAAAAAAAAAAAAAAAAAAAAAGTATATAGAGTTCAGTACCTTTGCTCTTTAAGGAGGAGCAATTCTACAGTGCGCTAATAGGATTGGAACCCTGACATTTAAACACAGGCTACTTAAAGTGAATTTAATTTATTTTCTATTAAAACAAATGACCTGGAACATTCAGAAAAGAGAATAGTCTTGTTTCATCAATTTTACTGGAAAATATTTTGCTTTGTGATCTTGGTAGAATGTATCCCTTAAGATTTCAATTATGGTATTGCCATTTGCAGTTATTATGGACTGTTCAGTAACTTCAGTACAGGTTTTGATACAGAGGTGAGTTGCACTGCGCTCCAGTCTGTGTGATGGAAAGACTGAAAGCAACACCTTTGGGACTACCCTTTAGTCCATATATGTGATATAAAAATCACATAGAAGTTCTGGAATCAAAACTCTGAGAGCAAACCATAAGAACCAGTAATGCTTGAATATTTAATTCCTTGTATATGACACAATCTGCTTTGGAATTCTTTGTATATGACACAGTCCGCTCTACTGTAAAGTGTGTTTTTATTTATTTGCTTGGGGGGGATTATTACCTTATTTCTATGACTCATTACAATTTTTTTGAAACATATGGTGCAAGAGCTGCCTAATGGTGAGAGCAAACACTTCTGCATTGCTTAGAATTTTCCAACTTTCCTTCTTAGAAAACAATGCAAGAATCAGACTGTGGGGTTTCATAGATCGATGGGTCTGAGCACAGGTAATAGAGAAAACAGATGCAACAGTTTGTGCAGCAGCTTCCACAAAAGGAGGCCAGAAACTCTACTGAGAGCAGTATAAGTTGGTTCTGCAATGGTAGCTCCAGAGAATAAAGCCCTGGAGAAAAGAGCAGCCAGGGGAGCTGATAGATTTTTCAAGGATTACCTCCTTTATGCTCAGAAAAGTGCCAATGTCACTCCAGTCTTCAAAAAGGGCAAGAGGGAGGACCCAGGAAACTACTGGACACTCAGCCTCAACTCTATCCCTGGAAATGTGATGGAGCAGCTCATTCTGGAGGTCATCTCTAAGCATGTGGAAGAAAAGAGAGTGATCAGGAGTAGTCAACATGGATTCACCAAAGGGAAATCATGCTTGACCAGTCTGGTGGCCTTCTATGATGGTGTGACTGGCTGGGTAGATGAAGGGAGAGCAGTGGATGTTGTCTACTTTGACTTCAACAAGGCTTTTGACAATGTGTCCCATAACATCCGCACAAGTAAGCTTAGGAATTGTGGGTTAGATAAGTGGACAGTGAGGTGTATTGAGAACTGAATGGCAGAGCTCAGAGGGTTGTGATCAGTGGTGCGGAGTCTAGTTGGGGGTCTGTAGCTAGTGGTGTTCCCCAGAGGTCAGTTCTGGGCCCAATCTTGTTCAATTTCTTCATCAATGACCTGGATGAAGGGACAGAGTGTCCCCTCAGCAAGTTTGCTGATGATACAAAACTGGGAAGAGTGACTGATACACCAGAACCCTGTGCTGCCATTCAGTGAGACTTGGACAGTCTAGAGTGTTAGACAGAGAGGAATGTCATGAGGTTCAATAAGGGCAAGTGCAGGGTCCTGCATCTGGGGAAGAATAACCCCATGCACTGGTACAGGTTAGGGGTTGACCTACTGGAAAGCAGCTCTGCAGAGAAGCACCTGGGAGTCCCGGTGGATGAGAAACTAACCATGAGCCAGCCATGTGCCCTTGCAGCAGGGAAGGACAGCAGCATCCTGGGGTGCATGAAGGAGACTGTGGCCAGCAGGTCAAGGAAGGTTCTCCTCCCTCTCTGCTCTGCCCTTGTGAGGCCCCACCTGGAGTCCTGTGTCCAGTTCTGGGCTCCCCAATTCCAGAAAAATGAGGAACTACAGGAAAGAGTCCAGTGGAGGGCTACAAAGATAATGAGGTGACTGGACCGTCTCTCTTAAAGGGAAAGGCAGAGGGAAATGGGGATATTTAGGCTGAGGAACAGAGAACTGTGAGGGGACCTTATCAATCTTACAAATATGTTAAGGGCGGGTGTCAAAAGAATGGGGCCTGACTCTTTTGAGTGGTACCCAGTGACAGGACAAGGGGCAATGGGCAGAAACTGGAACATGGGACGTTCTGTCTGAACATGAGGAAAAGCATTTATACTGTGAGGGTGACAGAGCACTGGAACAAGCTTCCCAGAGAGTCTGTGGAGTCTCCTTCTCTGAAGATAATAAAAACCTGCCTGCATGTGGTCCTATGCAACCTGCTCTAGGTGAATTTGCTTTAGCAGGGGGGTGGTATGGACTAGATGATCTCCAGAGGTCCCTTCCAACCTCTACCAATTCTGTGATCTTGATGCGCAGGAGATCAGGCAAATGTTGTAGGAGGCCTGAAGGGATGGATTGAGAACTCCTGATTAAATTCAAACTAAAAAAGGAAGCATACAAGGGAGCCGGGAGAAATAGAGAGGCACTCTCTGAGCTTGTAGGGATCAGGTTAGGAAAGCCAAAGCTCATTTTGAGTTGAATCTGATGAGTGACTTGAAAGGCAACAAGAAAGGCTTCCTCAGGTCTTTCAACAGTAAAAGAAGAACTAGGGAAAATGTGGACTCTCTGCTGACTGGGGCAGGGGACCTGGTGAAAAAAGGTCACAAAAATGGCTGAGATACTCTTTGTCTCATTCTTTAAGACTGGCTTCAAGAGTCCCAGGTCCCTGAAACCAGAGGGGAAATTCTAGAACAGGACAATCAAGTTAAGGAACATTTAAGCAAGCTGAACATATACAAGTCCATGGAACCTGACAGCATGCATCCACAAAGGCTGAGGGAGCTGGCTGATGTCATTGTGAAGCCACTCTCAATTATCTTTCAAAGGTCATGGTGTTCAGGAGAGGTTTGTGAGGACTAGAAGAAAGCAAATGCCACTTGTATTTTCAAAATGCTCAAGAAAGATCTAAAAAGACATAGGCCAGTCAGTTGCAACATGATACCTGAGAAGGTGATGGAAAAAATAACACTGGAACAGTTTCAGTCCATATTAACTATAAGAAGTTGACAGAGAATAATCAACATGAATTTATGGAAGAAAAGTCATTCCTGACCTACCTGACTAGCTGAACGGCCAGGGTCAAAAAGCTGGAATCAGCAGCACAAAGTCCATCTAGAAGACAGTAGTGGTGTTTCCCAGGGACCAGTGTGTTTTTCATCTTCATTAATGACCTTGACAATTGGACAAAGTGTGCTCTCATCGTTAGCAGATAATAAAACCAGTGAGGAGTGGTTGATGGTTATGCTGCCATCAGAGAGACCTCAACACTCTGGAAAATGAGCTAATAGAAATCTTACGAGGTTCAACAAAGGCAAATGCTGTGTCCTGCAGTAGGAGAGGAATAGCCCCATGTGTCAGTACAGGCTGGGGGCTGAATGGCAGGAAAGTGGTCTGCAGAAAGCGTCCTGGGGGTCCTGATGGACAAGAAGTTGGACAAGAGCAAGTAACACATACTGGCTTTAGGTGACCCTGCTTTGAGCACTGAGGTTGGTTAGCCAATCTCTCGAGGTCTGCCAGCCTCAGCCACCCTGTGACAGATCTACTGTAAGTGATTTTGGGAGTCTGAAACTACAATAGGACAATAGGAATAGAATTAAAGCCCATTAAACACCTGTTTCTCAGGTTTCAGTCAGTTTTCTTTTAAGCCTGATGCAAGATCAGATGACAATAATGCACATAACACTGCCAAATAATTATTTTTTTTTGTCAGTTTTAACACTATATTTAAATATCTTCAAGCCATTGCTTGCTAAAGACAATCATTAAACACATTTTATAAATTCTTAGTGGTTGTAACTCATCATTATCAGCTCTTCTTAAATAACTATTCCATTTCTAAGTACACTGTTGAATCTGCAGTCTGTTACTGTTGATGCAATGAACCAATTTGTTTTCTTAAATGAACGTCATCAGTAATTTCAGGACTTCCATTTCTGCATTGCTTCCTTTCACTTTGATGGTTTTATTTAAGCAGCTCTATACTTAAAAAGAGTCATCTCATTTAGCAGTTTTTAAAAAGTATTTATTTATAATTTGCTTTTGGTATACTTGCTATAGAGTATTAAACACAAAACCAAAAATGTATGTCTCATTAAATCTGTGAAGCTGACTTTATAAAACTTGAGGGGCTTGTTCATCTCATTTCATCATTTTAAATCAAAACTGATTCATCAATTTAAACAAAGGTTAGATGTTGGTTTTTTTCAGTACTATTTTTATTCTCCCAGAATGAATTTTGGATCTTGTCAAGTAATATGTCATTATCCAAAACATGTGTAGAGAAACCCTTTAGCTGGTATGCATGAGAGAAAGATGACAGAAGGGAGGTGAAATAAAAGGAGTGGAGACAATGATGGTGGTTACAGAACAGGCAGAGACATTTAGAGAGAAAATACAGATTTCTTTCAGCAGTCTTTAATGGTCTTTTCATTTTCATCATGCTCTTTCTTTTTAAGAATAAACTGATATCATCTTAGTATTCCCATATGATATTTGTATTGAAAAGTAAGCTGAAAGTATTTGATAGTAAACAAGCTGCTGCAGCACATAGGAGAAAGGAGAATTAGTCTAATTAGTCCAGTCTTTCAAAATGTAACTGCCTAATCTGGAGATCTTTTCCTTTCTTAACCAGAAAGCTGAGCATACTAAGGCATTGCAGTCAGTATTTCTCCTACTTCCTATTAAAATTGTGCCAGGCAAGACAGTGAATGTCTCCTTCTGGGCATTCTTCCTTTCAGGAGAAATCATCAGCAAAAAAGAATTAACATCATCAACTTCACTTTCAGAAAGGGTGAAAATCGAGAAGACTGTTGTGTCCTGTAAGACATTATGCAGTTCTCCAAGTAAAAAATAGCTGAAGAAATTAACAATGCTTGACTTACAAAGACAGACAATTTTTATATTTTGTAAGTCTAGCCTTCAATGTCTCCACTTTTCAATATGTGTGTGATTAATGTTTTCTTACTATTTTTAATAATTGTACAAAAAACAAACCAAACCAAAACTATCATAGAATCATAGAATTGTAGGGGTTGGAAGGGACCTCGAGAGATCATCGGGTCCAACCCC
>KL260014.1:0-20957 GCA_000699545.1 Podiceps cristatus | reverse complement strand
GTCCTTTTTATACTGAGGAGCCCAGAACTGGACACAATACTCCAGGTGGGGCCTGACCAGGGCAGAGTAGAGGGGGAAGATCACCTCCTTTGACCTGCTGGCTACGCTCCTCCGGATGCACCCCCAGCATCCCATTGGCTCTCTTAGCCACCGAGGCACACTGCTGGCTCATGGTCAACCCGTCATCAACCAGGACCCCCAGGTCCTTCTCCACTGAGCCCTTCTCCAGCAGGTCATCCCCCAGCCTGTACTGATACAAGCGGTTGTTCCTTCCCAGGTGCAAGACTTTACACTTGGCTTTTATTGAACCTCATCCGGTTTCCCACTGCCCAGCTCTCCAGCCTGTCCAGGTCTCGCTGGATGGCAGCGCAGTGTTCCTGCATGTCAGCCACTCCTCCCAGCTTTGTATCATCGGCGTACTTGCTGAGGGTCGATGCTATTCCCTCATCAAGGTCATCAATGAAGATATTAAACAGGACTGGACCCAACACTGAGCCCTGGGGAACACCGCTAGTAACAGGCCTCCAGTCAGATTCTGCTCCACAAATCACAACCCTCTAGGCTCGGTCCGACAGCCAATTCTCAACCCACCTCACTGTCCACTCATCTATCCCATGCTTTCTCAGCTTTGCTATCAGCATATTTTTTTATATTAAGCATAAGTATCATTTATTGAACAGGGATATTTTCCTCAGTCACAGATATGATGTAAAAATCACCAGGAGAGAGACCATGTCAAACCCAGTCTTTCTATACTCTAAAACAATTGATTTCTGTGTAACTTCCTATTATAAAAATACTGTAACAACAATCAGCAATTTGGAATTTCAGCTACTAGGTGGTTTTGTGTGCCAAAAGTATCAGATCTTTAAACAAACATTGAAAGATGACACCTTTTCAAGTGCCCCTGCTCCTTTTATAGCCTATCTCGTGAAGGAGTGCTTAACAGAGCAATGGCTTGTACACTAGGGAATGAGGAGTTTAATGGTTCATACATACTTTATTTGAAAAATATCAATAACCATTCACAAGTCTCTTCTTGCATAAACTACATGAAAATCCTTATGTAAATGGTGCATTACTTCTTTATGATTCATGCCATGGGTTGGTTGGTGGGTTTTTTGGGTTGCTTTGGTTTTTTGGTTTGGTTTGTTTGTTTGTTTGTTTGTTTTCCCGTGGTGTTAAATCACTTTTAAAAGTGTGACTTTGCCAAGCTTAAGGTAAATTTCCATTGGTGATTAAATACATTTCAAACCCTAAAATCTTTTTCAGTTACATAAATAGACTGGATAGAACACTATTTTCTCTTGTTATTAAAACTCAAAATACTCATATTGAACTACTCAACAGTATCTGTTTGGTAGATTGGCAGTCCAATTCATTTAAGCAAATTCAGAAGCCAGAAACAGAATTGTATTATACAAGCTGTGACTGTTACTTCATGGCATTTAACTATGTAAAAAACATATACAGAGACTTAGAACACTGATTTTCAGGTGTTGCCTTAGTAGTCACCCATATGATGTTAATGTTTAATGATGTTAAGCTGTGACCAACAGGAGCTCAGACCAATAGCTCAGACAATTCTGTGATAAGCTAAATCTGCAGTTTGCAATTTTATTTAACAGCTCTTAGATAACTGTCCTCCAGCTATTCATTTGAGCAAACAGTTCTATTTTGGATTTCAGGCTAGCAACAATGAACTGACATGCGGAAAGTCTGAATTATTCTCTATTCATGGACCACCATTTAAGAGATTTGGTCTGCACAGCCAGAGTGCATTTTTTAAAAAAATACGTGAACGTGTAGTACCATAAATTCCTCATAAGGACACCATAAGCTCCTTAACCAGGACCAATACTTGTATAATTTCCTAATGTAGATTAAGGTTTTCTAGAATGAGATCTACCCTACTTTTTCCCAGTAAAGGTGAAAACAAGACCTCTTAAATGAAAAGAATCATTGATTTTTGAGGGTGTGCGTATATTTTGATATTGTTTGTTTGTTTCTTTTGCTAGCTTTGCTGGACAGATAATTCAGGCAATAAACATTGTAACACAAACACTGAACATAAATAACTGAGAGAAGTACTAGCAAATGATTATGTTTCCTGGTGGGCAGGAAATTCTTAATATCCCTTTTTAACTACAGACATCTGACATATTTTCAGTAATGTATCTATTTTCAGTGCTATTAGAGCTAGACTAAATTCTCCCATCCTATGGTCCAGCCTCTGGCAGAATACTGGAAGGTGGCCCTGGGTGGCGAGGCACTGGCACAGGCTGCCCGGAGAAGCTGTGGATGCCCCATCCGTGGGAGTGTTCAAGGCCAGACCAGACGGGGCCTTGAGCAACCTGGTCTAGTGGGAGGTGTCCCTGCCCATCCATGGCAGGGGGGTGGCACTAGATGATCTTTAAGGGCCCTTCCAACCCAAACCATTCTATGATGCCATTAAGTTTTATCATTCCATAGGAAAGGAGAATAATTTCAATATTGAAACTTGTCTTCAAAATATTAAAATTCTAGGTAGATTTCACATTAGATTTGGGGGTCTTTTAGATGTAAAACATGTAAAATATTTTTAGATTAAAATTTGCTTTTATTTTGTTTACTTTATGAAAGTTTGAGGCGTCCAGCTCCAGATATATGTTTACAAAAACATTTTGTTATAAGATAGAACTTTTTCTTTTGCACAGTAGAGCTATTTTTCCTACAAATTATAATTAGGAAGGGTGTGGTCACAGAGAAGTGTTAAATTTTTGCCCAATCATGTCTCCTTCTGTGTAAAGTGAAATGTTACCTGGTATTGTCCCATAAAGCTTATGAACAGAGGGTTTGATTGAAGATTTAATAAAATTAACACTACTTTCTTATTTTCCTCTTTTCTTCTTAATCTTCTCTTCAAGATGAAACTCATCAGCACTTGACAAAAACTGCAAATAACAGCCAGATGCAGGAGCTGGTTTTATCTTTTTATGCAAGTATGTGGTGCTAATTAGTGCAAATTGATTAAACTTTAATTGCCTGATCCATGGCTAATTAATATTTATAAGATGAATGAGCAAGAAAACCAGACATTTATTAAAACACTTTAATGATTTTTCATATGTTTTGACAAAGCAAAGCAAATAGATGTTATGAGTTTAGATGTGCCAGACATAAGTACAGTATTTCTTACGTTTTCTGACTACCAGCATCAGAAAACTAATAATTTCCCACACCCCCACACCCCCCCCAAATTACATATGAAAGTAGTTTTTCTCTTCCAGACAAATATTACGGTACAGAGTTCTAGTTGGGTCACAAGTATATTCTTTAAAATGGGCTGAACCGAACTGAATAGACTCAGTTTCTTCTAGACATGTCTACCTCAGTTAAAAAATGTTATGTTAACCCCAATCTAACAGTATGATGCTGCAGCTATCAACAGATTACTTCTTGTATTTCTTTAAACCTCGTCTCTTGTTAACATATAATATATTCAAATAATACTCCTTCACTGACGATACCCCAGTGCTTTGACCACATTGTTTGACAAATGATAAAAAACCTCATGTTACTATGATAGTATATCCTAAAACTATTTTAAATCCATTATGCAGCTTTTTTTTTTTTTTCTCAGTCCAGTGGGAAGGTCCGTTACTGCTTTCATTCGTTCTGACCCACCAAACTAGACAATGCACTAGACAATTTTTTCAGTAGTTCTCTTTTGGAGACAGCCCATTTCTAACTAGGCTTTCATTTCAAGAAATGTGTCCTCACATCACCTTTACTCAGCCTTCCCTCATTCTTTGTCTTCCAACCAGTCTATAGTCTAAAAAGAAATAAATGGGGTGGCAGGGTCTTTAACCTTCATAACTGCTCTAGTTATGGTTATGCTAGTAAATAAAATAGGAAAAATAAAGGATCTCTAGTTTTGGCCCATGATTATTCATGCCGTTTTATTTTTACTGTTCTCCCCAGTAAAGTTTCAGTATGAATGTTCCAGATTTGGTTCAGATATGGTTTAATTGTTAGAGCCTAGAGCCAGCTAGGACTCAGATTTCCTGTTCCTTGGTAGAAATGACATTTGGGCACATAAGCATCAATAAAAATATGTGACACCTCTGACAATCCAGCCAGAATAATCTTTATCACGTTTTATTTAGTAGCATAGATGTCACCTTTACATCTCCAAAGAATAAACTCAGGCTCGATAAGTACCAACTCCTGATGGAACCTTTGGGCTACATTTAATCTAGCAAATAAAATGATATTGCTTCTCTTTGCATGAACAGATGAGCTAAATTCATTGACATTCTTAAATAAAAGAGGGTGATCAGTGACCACAGGACTATGTGATACAGACTGGTTTACATCCACACAGCTTAAAACTGTTCCCATCTGTAACATGGCATATTCAAAATGGTGACAAGTAGAATAGCTTAGTAGTTAAGCAGATGTTAACTGCTCTCTCCCTAGTCCCCTTTAGGCAGATTAGATATACTCAAGAAACCTCAGCAACTTTAAGACCAGGTCATCTCTGACATTCCTATACAATGAAAGGTTACAATTTTTAAACCTGCAGATTAAATTGTCTTTATTTTCATATTTCATTTTCTCTTTGTCTTTTATTTTTTTTTTTTTACACAATCTAACTTAATGAATTAATTAATTTTGTTTTAATAAGTGGTAACCAAATAAATACATTTTGAACAATGACTGTATGTTAAAAATACTGAACTGAAAACTTTTTTATACTTTCTTCAGGCAATTAGTAATTCATTTCAGATAATACAGTTTTGAGGCCCTTCTCCCCACACACTCACACTCACACCCACACACACACTTTTTTGATCCACTGAAAATGTTTTGTAGTCTTCTGTAGTGAAAATTTTAGTAAAACACCCTTACTGTGATCCAATTAGGCACTGCAAAAGAACCTCACCACACAAATACAAAAAACTTAATCCTTTTAGAAAATAAAAATCACCTGGACATCTAAGTGATTTTTCTATAGCAAAGATACTAGATCAGATTTTTAACTTTCACATTCAGAAATGTTTTATAAATAAATATCTCTAAGCATTAGAGAAAGCATTTTAAATGAATGAATAAATGTACTACTCTATAGAGAGTAGCAACTATAAAAAGCTCAAAGGGCAAAAAATAATAATTCATTCACTGTGTACACAAAAATTCAGAAAGTTTCTGCTACACAATTGTAGATATCATTATGTACTATAATATCTTATTAGGAATTTGAACTACACAACAGATAGCATTTTCTGAAGCACATATAAAAAAGTGTACACATATTCTGGAGCTATGTGTAAAGAAGGAATCACAGAATCACAAAAGGGTTGAGGTTGAAGGGAACTTCTGGAGGTCATCTGGTTCAACCCATCTGCTTAAGTAGGGCCACCTAGACCCAGTTGCCAAGGACCATGTTCAGATGGCTTTTGAATATCTCCAAGGATGGAAACCCCATAACCGTCCTGGGCAACCTGTGCCAGTGCTTGGTCACTCTTACAATAAAAAAGTGGTTTTTTAATCTTAACTAATCTAATAAGCACAGTAAGATTTCTTCTCATTCATACCACAGGTAATGTTCTGCACACATACTTTATTTCACTGGCCTAATGGTCATCATGTATAATAAAAACATAAAAACACATTTGAAATGGAAATTCAGTGAAATTTCGCATATCAAGCGCCAATTACACAAAATACTATTGCCATTTGAATCAATGAAGCTCTAGAAAAAAATAGGACAGACTAAATTCAAGTATAAAGTTCCCAATCCGATAAAAACCTGTTAAAATCTTGTGTGATCCTAGTGTGTTCACTACTAGTGTATCATTACAATCAGATTTGTCCAGTATGCCTCCTGATGTTCACTTACTTGCTTACAGCTATCTATTTGTGTCTCTCGCCTACCACTTAGGGCTACATCTGATAAAGAATTAGACAAATAGGGAGATGCGTAATTGTTCTGACTACATTTCAAGTGAGGTGACATTTGAAGTGTACTGGTGTATCCAAGATATTTGTGTGGAATGATAGAGTATCTATTATTATTTGTAATATCTATGGAGATCTGTAAACTTTTGAAAATCAGGACTCCTAAGTCATCTAAAGTAGCCCTAGATGAGTTCATGTAACTGGATCTCACCTTCCTTGAGTCTTTCTAAACCACTCAAGCTGAGCAGTTGTCACAAGCTAATTTGTGTTTCTGTTTTAGTTTTTCTGTTCTAGTCCTAACTTGTTTAAGATTTAAAACCAAACCAAACCCAAAACAACAGAATTTTCTCAGTCACTTTCCCTCAGGAGTGGATTCAGCCTTGAATTCTATTGAACAGAAATTCCTATGTGAGGTCATGAACCAGACAACTAAGATGAAAAAGTTCTGTTCAGATGGGGCTGTGCTCTGTGCTCTGGTTTTTTATAAGCTGATTCTTCTTGTCCCTTGTACAGGAGCTTTCCTGAAGGGGTAAGGTTAAAGGCACCAACACATCTCACATTGTATGCAAAGAGACAGAAAAACTTGTGTGCTCTTAATTTCTTAATTCCTTCAGTGATGCTTTAGCTCACTGGCTGTTGACTGACATATAGGAGACATGGGGTATTATTAATTACCTTGCTGAGACTAAGTATCTAAAGCAGTTCTTTGTTCACAGTTCAACAATCTGAATTTGGCTCCAGCTCTTAGACTATAAGCTATCTGACATGAAGACTGCATTTTTGATTTTTTATTTATTATTATTATTCTTTTTATATTTTTTGCAGTGAAATCCTTGTCCATAACTGAACTTTATATGGACTATCATCATGACCTGAATGCAGACAGTGTTCAGGAAGTCCTGGCAATCTCAAGAGATAGCATAAGAAATTCACTAAGTCTCTTTGTTTCTCAGGTTCTTCAAGAACTTTATGTCAACAGTTCCTTTAGCTGTCATTTTGTTCTGATATTGACATCTTGACTAGATATTGCACAACCAATTGCTATAGAATGAATATTTTTTAGATGCTATGATAAAGTTCTGTTTTATAGGATGCATTATGGAGCATATTTTTTTAATGGAAAGAAAGGAGTTTTTTCCTAGGGTTTTTTGCTGGTTTTTCTTCTTGTTTTGTTTGGGGTTCTTTCCTACAGAAATCTGATATCAGAAATTAATGGAAATGCAAGTATTTGTAGATTAAGCTGTTTTTATAGATGTTAGAGAACAAAATCCACTATATAAATCTGAGACTTGTTGCATCATTTGCTTATTAGAGTTCACATACTTGGAAATGAAAGTGACCAAGTGTCCGACATCCCTAAAAGCAAAAATTTGGAAAATATCATTTTCAGAAGTGTGTACAATGTTAAAGAGTTTGTCTGTGTACTCACCCAAAGAAACTTCATTTGTCTAAAATAATGTGTCAATCTGGAATCTGATGTATGTGACATTGTGCTCCATATATGCATTGAAATAGTCAAGAGCATATTTTACCTGCGTATGTTGAGAACATTTTGGATACTGTTCCATAACAAATAAATGTTTTCAACCAGCTCAGTTGCAATTAAACACTTGGAGCATTCTTTTTTGTTGTTGTTTTGAATTCTATTCTGAATCTTTCTCAATTATTGGTACTCCTGTCATAATGCTGGGATAGATTCAAGTCTGTAAAAGAGTATCATAACTACAAATTTAAAATCAGCCCCACTATAATCTAGATTCTCTTAATAGTAAAAAGTGAAACATCTCTACATGTCTTTCTTTAGGAAAACAAAGATGAAATAGTAATCATGTAGGAGAAATAGGGAGGAGAAAAGGGGGAAAAGAAAGAAATGTTCCTGACCAAACATATCCATTGTGGAATCTCAGAATCTTAGCACAATTTTTAAAAGAAGGTAAAATTTGCAGAGGATGACTATAACAAGGAAGGGAGAAAATGTGCTCCTGAAACTGACTGACAGATGATGTTCTCTCAGCCAATGCCATCTTAAGACAAAGAAGTAAAAGCAAGTTCAAGATTTTTATTAACATTCTAAATCACTTCCTTTATAAAAAAACAAATAATATTAACAAAATTAACAGAGGATGTTAAAGGACCTTAAAATTAAATGATCAAATCTGTTCTCAAACTAGTACAAAATCTAGAATAACTCCAATGCAGTGTCTTGTACATGGAAATACTGATTTTGCCAGTACACTGATGGTTTTAAATACAGTATACAATAAACGGCAATGCACATCTGCGTTTCTGAAGGGAGAATTGAACTTCAGTCTTTTGGGGAATGAGCAGATGAGTATTTAATTCTTTTTTTTCTTTTTTTTTTTTAAAAAAAAAAAAAAAAAAAAAACAACAACAACAAAAAAAATGCATTTCCTTCTCTTGAAACAGTCTGTTCCCTCATCTGTATGTAAGGGCTAGAAATCAGTTTCAAATACACTTCAGGAAGACTGTTGTTCAGAAGCTGAACAACGTGATATCAATAGCATAGCTGGGCACCATGACAACCTTTTGCCCTTAGCTATTGATACAATATCTTCAAAATAGCTTCTTGTCTTTTGTTTTGTCAGTTTGTTATATAGATAACCTGCATCAGGCAACATGGAAAGGAAGCATTTTAAAACATAAAAGAAGTATATTCACATACATACACTCATATACATACACACACTTCTGTGTGTGTATATATGTATCTATGTGGAAGTCCATTTAAGTTTTTTGTTTTTCTGGTAGTTGAGGAAACTTGGAGGTCATTCCTGATGTCCAAGATTCTTTTGAAAGACTGCACTCACTTTTCCTGAATCATGAAAGCTGCAAAGCATTTGAAGTCCTGGTCATCCTGTTGGTCAACCAGACCAATAAGACTGTCCTTTTGTTTCAGTCTGGTTTATGAGTCTGGGGTTGCTTTTCATGGAAAGCAAAACTTGAGGAGAATGGGGAAGATCTAGTGTGTGCCTGAATCTCATCCCAACATGTATTTGGAATACAAATGGGTCAAGGAACCAGGAAACAGTCATATATTCACATGACCTATAATATAAAAGCAGAAAGAGACAATATAGGACTACAATGGACTTCTGGGTCCAAAGTAATATTATTACAAGAGACTGTGATACACAATTCAATTTATAAACTTATGAAAACCTGTTATGCCAGATGACATATACCTTAAATACTGTTAGTGTCCACATATCTAGCCTTGTTTTCCTGAAAGACTAGCTCTTCAAAATGTACTCTTGTCTTCTGTGATCATTTTTATTTCATTAACAGCAACACTATATCCAGACATTCATATGTAATTACACCATTCTTAAATCTATGGAGTTCTCACATACTCCATCAACAAGCCTGCTTTATGTGCCTAAACTTAGGCAGACAGAACTTTTGCATGAAGAAAATGTAGGCATTTAATTTAGGATCACTTTAAGAAACACTTTAAATTTAAGTGAAATTTATATCCCCAAAGAGGTAGTTACACGTCTTGTAGGGTATGGACTCTAGAATAAACCATCATCTGTTACATTCTGGTTTTCCTCACAAACAGAGTTTCTTGCTTGCTCCAGAACACAGCTGATGAGCAAATTAACATGTAGAGAGGAAGGATTGAGGCCTTGGAGTAAAGCAGAAAATAAATTAACTTGGCAATTTCAGTTTTTCTGAAATTTTTCTGAATCAGCTTTTCTGATTAATGAAAGCACTTCAAGAAGTGATCCTTGGCCGTTAGGCAAAGAGATGCAGAACAGCTCATGTTCTGTGGTGGTCAAGACATAAGTTACACCAACTGGATCCCCCTTCAGTTTGTTCTGTGCATGTTTAAGGTTATTTCTGTATAACAGCAAACAATTTTTTTGGTAAAATTAAAGTGATGCTCTATTAAGACAGTTTTTATAATCACTAGTTTAGCCTTCCAGTATTGTCTCGCATTTCTTAAATCTGCAAGCCTATTTCAACTGAAGCCATAGATGACCAATTTCTTCTAGGAATGGGAATGATATTCTGTGTCTAGATAGATAGATTAAAATATTCCATGTGGAAGCTGTACATTTTTGGACGGATTTCAGGCTGGGAGTTCTCTGCACTAGATCAGAATGAAGAGAGCACATCAAGACCTTCTCCAGTCGGGAAATCATGGAGTGCCACTTTGAACCAAGTCAAGGGACAGAGAAATTTCTGTCCTGCCATGATTACCAGCCCTGTTGTAGGAGAAGAGACAAGAATGAAAGGTCATTCAAGATAAAGGTATAGCTAGCAATTGTCTCTCAGTCTTCTTAATGGGCACAACCCCCACCCAAAACAGATTAAAGTAACTAGTTAAACTGCAACAGAAGTTTGCTCTTTCTCTCCCCTTTCCTTCTCCAGCTCTACTTTCTGCTGTCAGCATCAGATGTTCAGCTGTGTTTCTCAACAAAAAGTTACTCACTGGGAAGCTAGATGTTGCTGTTACAAAATTCTAAGTGTTAGGACCTAGCTCTGTCCTCAGTCAAACAGATACAGCTCCCTTCCCAGTTAAGTGAAGTGACGGGGTGCACTAACACTGAGCTGAACTACAGGCAGAACTGGACCTTCATTTTTTAAAAGGCTCCTTAATAACTGGAGTGCTTAATTCAAAACTGTTCCACAAGTAAATCAATTACTGTGTTAAGTGAATCTGCCACTATAACAATAAGAAAATATACCGGAGCTATTTATGTAGTAGCATATTTGTATTGAACGCAGTAAAATAAACTGACTGTAGGTGTTTATGGTTTTGTTGTAGCTTTTTATTATTATTTTAAAGAAACAGAATCAGGAATACACACAAAAAATTGTAGAACACACTTCCAGGCTTTGAAAAATAGCTAGCACTTTGGCTACACTGGATCTATTCATTTTTCTCAGAGATGTAACAATTAAATGTATCTATGAAGAACAGAGTATGAGGCCCTCGAGGTCGTACTGGACGTGTTTTGTCAGTTTGCTCATGCTGCGCTAAAAAGCTGTTGTCTAAAGCAGTAGCAGCAGAAAGAAAATGTATTAAAAAAAAAAAAAAAAAAAAAAAAAGGCAGGCTCCTGTGAATTTATGAGGAGTGCATCACAAAGACAAATATTTCAGCCATGCAATTCCATTCGGCCTTTTCAGCTGTGTGTCCATAGCAAGTCAACGGCTAAATTGAAAAATCAATTCCAATTTAAATTATTGGAATAAAGAACACCAGGAGTCAGAGATAAAATGGCTTTGTTCTCTGAGATCCTTTTTAATTGGAAAGTTATTTCTTCAGGGTATTCTAATGGTTCTGAGGAAAGATTGCAAAACAAAGTTGATCGGCTGGGGGAAGGTTAATAGCTAATGTGCTTTTCTTGCTGCACAGCAGCCTCCTGTTTTTATGACAGCCTCCATCATATGTGAAAAGAGCCATGATTCTAAATCATTTGATACATGTGACTGTAGTGTCTCCCCCAGTCTCCCAAAGAAATCGTATTATGGATGTTACTCTGACATATTCATAGCACTTCAGCTGGCATTCTGACCAGAATTTCTTTGCTTACAGAAGCGTATATGGTCGTTTGCTTAAAACTTCCATGATGTTGAGTGGTTTTGCTGAAGATTAATATGATTTTGTAAGTATCAGGGATATTTTAAATTAAACACTGATAGCCCTACATATGGAAAGCATTTTCCTTTTATTTCAAGACTACTGAAACAATAACCTAGGTGCACAATCAGCAACTACAGCTAGAAAAACTGAAGAGAAACTGTGATTACAGAGAGAAAATGAGATTATGTTGACACAGGGCAGAGTGAGAAAGGAAAGATAAGACATTGCTGGAAAGAAAAAAAGCAGATTAATAAACAGTCATTATGTTTAAACTAAAGCAGAGCAGAAAGGAAAGCCTTGCTTCTCATATAAGGCTTGTAACCAACACCTAGAAATGTCTTGGTTTAGTTATAACATCACAGTAACCTTTGCTCTGTTAGCAGGAAAGTGTTTAGGGCAGCTGTAGATTAGAAGCCTTAAATGGGCATTTAATTTGAAATTAATAAAACAGTTATGGTATGTGTTAAGAAAAGTTACTGAGGTTTGCTTAGTATATTTAATTAGTGTAAAAGAGATAAATCTGGTTGCCATGTAATGAACTGAGAACTGCAGATACAGTAAATGTGTACTTACGTTCCTATTATTAATGCATTAAACTTGTAAGAATGTTTAGGAATTTAATTAGCATTTAATAAGATAGCTATAGCAAATTACAGTAGTTAGATGTTAAATGTAAATTAATATTTTTAGTATTTAATTGATATTAACTAATTAATTACTGTTTATTACATGGCAACTAGATTTATCTTTTATAGAGTTATTAAATCTAAATTAAAAGTTCTATTTTAAGTGGCCTCTACTCAATTAAGAAAATATAGTCTCTGGGATTATCAGGGTTCACCTTCATGCAGGAATTGGGTGAGCTTGGGGTATTAAATCTGAAACATAAATTATATAGCATATAAGGAGATTAAGTGTCTTCACACAGGAGGAATATTATTCATGTGGATAATCCCAAGAAAATAAAATTACTCAATTGAGTAGACATCTTTTGTGGAAGTATTTCCTGAATTAGGCAACATTTTTTAGGGGGGGAAAAAAAAAAAAAAAAAAAAAAAAAAAAAAAAAAAAAAAAACAGAAAAAACACTTGATTTGGAATATTGAAAAATTTTTCTCATCCCATTTCAGACTAACTCTCTAGTAGCTCAATAACATGTTGGAAAATGAGATAGGCAGTCAAATTTTCAAGGATCCTATATATGAGATAATTGCTTTAAAAAAATCTCACCATAGACAGCAAATTATGGGGTTTAGATGTGGAATACTTTAGAATTATTGGCCTTTACTTAAATGGGAGTTACTCTGCTGTGTATCCTTTTTTACACCTTATACTGATCATTTAAGCTATGTAATACTGACCCTATGAAATCATTTCTACGTCAATAATGACAAGAGCTTATAAGACTTGTTTCTGAGAGAAAATTGATTTCACAAAAGCAAAAGAGAATGTGTGTTAAGTCATCTAGTCCACTGATATACCAAACAAGAAGCTGTTGTGAGCTCCTGGGGTTATATTTCAATAAAAAACTGAAGTAGCTAAAGCATGAGTAAAAAGAGTTCAGATATCATCTTAAACTCATCATGTGACCTCCTTTGTGACTTGAAAACCCTAGGAGTGCTTGAATAAACATGGACATATGCAGAATTTTACCGTATGAGAAATATCATCTAGGCATTTGTCTAGCATGTAAGGCTGGCTGGGATACCTCAGCTGAAGTCCACACAGGGCCTAGTGCAATAGCCATGCTCTAGGAACACCTAAAATGGCAGGAGTATTAGGACTTCCAGGAAATGCACTTCAGCTCCTGAGCTTTACATTCTTCAGCTATAAAATGCGGAATATATTTAATTACACCTGTGGAATAATCTCCTGTTTATGAAATGTTATTTGTAAAGCCAAAATTATCTTCAAATTCTTAAGTTTCTTTTATCTTTTCTTATGTCCTTCCAGATAATGAGTAAAGATATCAAAATCAGACTAAAGAAAGATCTATGTGGGGTCTCTAAATCTTAAGGATTGCAGAGTTGCAAAAATGTTACATTCTGATTTCTTCTATTACGTTTATTGCTGTCTGGATCCTTCTTTTAACCTTTAAGAATTTTATTGTAAAGATACTTCGGCCTTTTATAATTTCTTTCTTTTCCCCCTGTTATTAGAATAATGCTTTCTTGTAATTTAATCTTAGTACTTTTTATATGTCAGTTTCTCCTCTACAGACATATTCAACTACTTCTCATTTCCATTATCTCAATCTAAATAATATCCTGATCTCACTCAAGTCATCAGCAAAACTCAAATGGATTTGAGTAGGCCAAAGGTTTTGACTGTTGTTTAATTCTCCACTGTTCTTAATTCTCCATTATTGAAATTGAATGCACTTACACTACTGTTCTTTACAAATTACTTCATAGTCCACTTACTTTACATTCAAGTATCTGAGCAAGTACTATTTTCATAATATTTTCTATCAATACTTCCTTAATGACAAGTCTCTATTTTCTAGATAACCCTTCTGTCTGAATCATGACACTGTCCTCTACATACCTAACTCAGGAATGTCTTTGATGATTCATGGCTGGATGTACCTGTCACCCACCAGATGGCTGCATGGTTAAAGTTTCCCCTGTGTACAGCGCCTTGAGATTTCAAGCTCCATGATAGTCAGTCCAGGAATTTTTCGTACTTGCTCTCGTTAAGTCTTCAGGGTCTATAGCAGATGTTACTGCAGTTTACTTATTTGAGTCCTACCATACCTCTTCCATTATCTCACTGTCCTAACTGGTTTAGTAAATATTTTAGATCTATACTTCTGATGTAGAGTAAGTAGAGTTTAAATTATAGGTTGATACATCTGCCAGTGTGTGAAAATAAGTCCACTAAATTGAAATTTCTACTCATCCTTTTCCTGGAGGATTACATTCTTCTGGATGAAAAAGAAAAAAAAAAAAAAAACAAACAAACAAACCAAAAACCAACACCAACAACAAAACACCCAACCAAACCAAAAGCCGCAACAATAAAATAGCAACATACAGTTTGATTTAAATTAAAAAAAAAAAAAAAAAGTTTACTACTACGTTCTTTCTTCAGTTACTTTATGCTTCATAATCCTCTAAATCTCACTGAATTTAATGGGAAAAAAAAAATCTTTAGGAAGGAAAGGAACTGAACTTGCTTCTAAAGATATTTACACTCTTAGGACTTACACTCCTGTTGTCCTTTTGCAATTGTCAAGCATTTTTGACAATTATTTGGCCATTTATTTTTGCAAAGGTAAATCTTCTCACAATACCCTCAATGAGATATAACTGTACAAAGCCCATGTAGAGTGTATTTAATTTAGGGAGGCAGAGAATGTATAAGCTTGAGGTTACTAAGTGCATAATCTAATAATTACATTCTTTGTTGATTGCCTTGTTTAGAATACTATGCATTTGAGGAAGCAAGTCTATACATTTTCTTGGTTTTGTTTTAAATTGAAACTTAGAAACCTTTAGGAGAGACTATAAGACCTTAATTGCTTTAAAATGCTATTGAACATGTTAAATCTGAAACCTGAAAACATTTAACATGAATTCTTTAAAAGCTTTTTGGATTGTATCACCGTCAATCTGCAATGCAGGACCTAGAGACAGCAATCCCATCTGAATCATGCTACAGTTAATATGTACTTGCTAATATAATTTACCAGGCATTCTAAATCCATATGACAGAAACGTACAGTATTCAGTCTGAAAAAGTTCATCAAGAGTTGTAAGTAAAACTGAATTAATGCATTATAGGCTCTTTCCATGCAGTGTTTTCCCCTATCTGTCTCCTTAAACCATTTCACACTGAATAGTTTCCTGTGTGCTCTGTTGCAGATTTATTCTTCTCTTGATGCATGCATGTAACTCCCCATTAATGTTAGTAGGAATGAGATTTACGTATGTGCACTGAGAGGAGAACAGACCCCATGGTATTTTATTCGCCTATACAGGATTATAGCCTCTGAGGATAGATTTGATTTTTTTGTTGTTAGCAAAAAAGCAGCTTGACAAGTAGCTTTTTGATTGATAATACACTGGGAGTCATAATTTATATAATCTTACACCTGCTACTGAACATAAAGGTCACTTTAAAGGTGTGAGTTGTGTGTGCTGGGGCAGAGCATAAACTAGAGGGTCAGTTTTCAGTGGTTACTGTACGATGGAGCAACTGACAAAAACTCCTACCAATGCTGATAAAATTGAAAATATCATGGCAAGCATTGTAATTAACAGCAAGTTTCCAGAACTTGACATTCTGAGCAAGTGTCATTCCCTAGGTTATTACAGAGGGAATTAGAGTGGCCTTTCACTGTCAAACTGATATATACCATTGGAGCATTGCTGAAGAAAAAGTACCATTCGTGATGTCTTTTCAGGATTTAAACATCTTCTGAATTCCATCTCTTTCTATCATCTTCTGAAAATAGATACACATCTCAAAAGGTCTCTATTTGGGGCATTGAGTGGATTCAATATTTCAGCGTTTTTCTGCTCCTTAAAAAAATTAGCTCTACTCTAGATGTAAGAACTCTCTCGTACACAGCATCAGCAGGGCATTCTTAAGGCTTAAATATTTTTGTGCAGAGACTGGCTTCATGAAATGTATTCCTGTGATAAATCACTGCAAACAGTCATTTTTCTAAAGAATCCTGTTCATACACTGGGGAAAAATAAGAGAAAAAAGCTTCATACTATAAAGTAGAAAGATATTTGGGTTTATTCTTGCTTTGTTTTTCTCTCCCCCACCCCACCCCAATAGCTTTGCAAATGTGTAAGAAGGTAACTAAAGTCTGTGCAAAGCATTATTTTTTACTGGAGAGGATTCAAATTATTAACCTTCTTGTTCTAACCTTCATCTCCTGCTGTTTCCTAGAAGCAGTAGGGAACTTTAGTTTCAGGGTAGGGAGATAGTCATACCTTGAGTTTTTCAGTCAGACATTGCCAGTATGTGTACTAACATGTTCACATTCTGTGGTTCTAATTATAGTGTCTTCACAATTTACTGTAATTATTAATTATATAATAGATAGGGTTAATTTCACTTCAACTTTAATCTAAGAAATAATCCAAAGCCTGAAAAAAAGCCAATAAAAGCTTTTTAATAGTCTTTGGGTGCTTTGATCAACTTTCTTCAAGCTCTGAATATGACCATTCTTGAATGTGTTGGGTGATTTAGACTTCAGTATTGATGATTAGGACTTCCAAGCCCATTTAGGATTTCCAGTCCATGGTGGCAACTATTGAACTGCTCCAGGTGACTGGGTGACTGTAGTCTCTATTGATTTGAGTTGTTTTTTTGGGTCAAGATCAGAGGCTTAGAATTTGGAAGTAATATGTACAACATGGAGTGTTCATTGTCTCCTGTCATGAGAGGAGAACGTATTTCTCTTTTCAGGGTGGGGAAATGGTTACAAGAAATGACTTCTGACATTAATGGAACAGGGAAAAAAACTCACTTTCCATGAAAATAACTGCTTTTAGGCCTAGCTTTGTCTTCATAGATCACTATGGTTTACAAATGACCTACAATAAATTAAGTAGACATCTCCGTGATGGGGATGAAAGTCTTGGCAACACTGATTAGTTGTGGCAATTATTTTAGAGATTTATGCAGTGTTTGCCAGAACCTTCTCTGTCTTTGCCATTTTATCTGCAGTGTCTTGTTATGACAAAAATGAAAAAAATAAAAGAACTAAAAAGAATATTGTAACATATAAATTATCAGAGCTTCTTTAACTAATGAGGGGATGAAAAACACTTTCCTCACAGACAGGTTATTTTAATAGCATTTTATAAAGTTTATTTCAATGTCTTCAAAAGTAGCAGTGACTGACAGTATAGAAGATTCATGCAGAACTGCAAATGAAGCTAATTTGAAATGGTATGGCAATATCTTTTGTTTATGTGTACACATTTAAAATTTGAGTTGATATTATTCCACTTAGTTTGCCCAAAGATATTTGTTTTTCTTTATATGTTAATTCAATTAAGTTAAAATCTTGTTATCGACTTCGCTACTGACTGGCAAAAGCTTTTATGTGTCATAGGCAATATTTACCAAAACCTGCCATTGTTTCTAATACTGCTGTTCAATATTGTTCATAGGAATTTAAATTTTACTGAAGTTTGACAAAATAATTGTAAAACACTATAACATTATTAATCTTAAATGGTTTTCCATGCAAAATATCAGATTACTATTTTTATCTAACTAAATCTTCATTGATCACTCAATAAAATGGCTTAATAGAGCACTATTTATATGTATTTGTCATTTGGGATGTATATCCTCTTATAATAGCATTTTTGCCTGCTACTGAATGTTCAGGGGAGGATACAATTGATTTAGGAAGGATCAGAGGGATTTTTCATGGAAGTGCAAATGTAACACCATGTTTTATGGTTGAGGATAGTTTATGAGAGAAAGCTTTCTGTGCCTTAGTGGTAGAGTGCGAGTGCCAGTTTTTAACATGTGCATTGCTGATTCTCATGGTGATGATCCAAACCTCCATCTGTGATGTGAAGTTATTATTCATTATGATAATGTAAAGAACAACAGCAACAACAAAACTACTTAGAGAACTGAATAATGACTTCAAGTTTTCTAGAGTATAAAAAATGCTGCAATCATTAGCCAAGGTCAAAGTGACATAAATACATTGCAGATCCAAAAGCTCAGGGAAGAAAATAACAGTTTTAGGAGATCATGGAGTAAGATGTAACAAATGCATAACAATTTAAATTTAAAGATTTCTACCACTGTATTATCATTACTTTAATGAAATTTTGAAAGGATAGCTATATTGTTCTATTTTAACTATAGTGCAAAGCATCTCATTTGACATTTTTTTTTTTTTAACTGTCCTAGAAAACACAGCAGTGATCATACTCATTCAACACAGCATCTGATATCTGCCTACTGGTAAATAAGAACCAGTTTCCCACCTATGGAAGCTAAAGAATTTTTTTTAAAATTTAAAAATCATCCTGGTTTTGGCTAGAATGAAGTTAATTTTCTTCCTAGTAGCTGGTATAGTGCTCTGTTTTGGATTTAGTATGAGAATAATGTTGATAACACACTGATGTTTTTATCATCAAGGACTCCCCAAGTTCTGACAGCAAGGAGGTGTACAAGAACCTGGGAGGGGGCACAGCCAGGGCAGCTGACCCAGACTGACCAAAGGGATATTCCATGCCATATAACATTATGCAAAAAATAAATAGTTAATGTAAAATAAAGTTCACATACTGCAGAAGAATCATAGAATCACAGAAGCCAGAAGGAATCTCTGAAGATCATTTAGTCCCAGCCCCCTGGTCAGCTACAGTAAGTTGCTGAGGGATGTGTGCAGTTGGGTTTTTCTTATGTTCAGGTGGAATTTTATATGTTTTAATTTGTACCCATTGCCTCCTGTCCTGTCATTGAGCACCTACTGAGAAAAGTCTGGCTGCCACTCAACCCCTCCCATCGGGGGAGTGATTGATATACACATTGATAAAATCTCTGAGCCCTCTTTTCTTCAGGCTGAACAGTTCCAGTTTTCTCAGCCTCTCCTCACATGACAGATGCTCCAGTCCCTTAAGCACCTTTGTGACCCTTTATGTCCAGGTCTCTCTTGGTCTCTCTTGTACTGAGGAACCCAGCGCTGGACCCAACACTTCAGATATGTCTCACCAGGCTGAGTTGAGGGGAAAGATCACCTCTCCTGACCTATGGGGAATGCTTTTCCTGATGCAATCCAGGATGTTGTTGGTCTTCTTTGCTGCAACATTGCTGAACATTCATGGTTCATGGTCAGCTTGGGTTCCACCAGGATTTCTAGGTCCTTCTCTGCAGAGCTGCTTTCCAGCAAGTTAATCCCCATGATGTGCTGGTGCAATGGATTATTCCTCCCCCAGTGCAAGACTTTGCATTTCCCTTTCTTGAACCTCATGAGATTCTTGTCTGCCTGATTCCCCAGCCTGTCCAGGTTCCTCTGAGTGGCAGCACACCGATCTGCTCTATCAGCCACTCCTCTCAGTTTTGATTTCTCTATGAACTTGCTGAGGGTCCACTCTGCCCCATCATCCAGGTCATTAATGAAGAGGTTGAACATTGTCCGGAAGCTCAACCCCCAGGGTATACAACTAGTGACTGGCCTCTAACTAGGTTTTCTGCCACCGATCACAACCCTCTGAGCCCAGCCATTAAGCCAGTTTTCAATTCACCTCACTGTCCACATATGTAACCTTTACTTTGTCAGCTCATCTATGATCATGTTATGGGATACCTAACTTTCAGTCATGCAAGTCTTGAAATTTTTTATCCCAAGACTGGTAAGGTTGGTCTCTGCTTAGTAGTTGTCCTCAAATCCATGTCTCCCTCCAGCTATATCCTAGCATGGGATAAAGCTATATCAGCTTTAATTATTTCTTTTTCAGTATTCCATTTTGCATAGTTTTACATCTAAAAAAGAGAAATTAACATCTTGTAGAAAGTACTGATTTTTCTTGTTTCTTTGACAGCTATGATCAGCAACAAACAGAGAACAATATGTACTTGGATTTGGGACATTTTTCTTTATATTTTTATATTCTGGAATTATCTCTTTTTTCAGATTAAACACTGAAACAACACAAAGGAACAGAAGTAATACACTATTTTACACGCATCAAAATGCAAAGCACATCACAGTATTGTTTTGAAAAAATAAATATATCTGCAAGCTGGGAACTAATTTAGATTGTAAAGAAAATATTCCTCTCTGACGTCCACCCACATGCACTAGATCCCTTTAAATTAAGTATCTTTTTATTTGTCAAAACAAATGAAAATATCTGAAAATAAGAAGCACATTGTTTCAGAATGCAGCTCAGCCCACATCCATACCTCGCAGATAAAGTTCTTACTTTTTAAGAAAATGTCATATGAATCTTCATTCGACTGGTCATGGTCATAATAGCATGGGACTCCCCAAGGAAACCAAAAGCCCTTTTGCCTTCACTATATCTTCAAGCACACATTACACCAAATGCAAAATGCAGTGATATCAACGGTCTATAAAAGTGTGACCTTCAAGTTGATGGATTTAGAGTAATAAAAGGCCTCAACAGCAGCTGACATATAAACATAAAAAGAAGTGTGAGGACAACCCACTTTGGTGTATAACAAGTAAGGAATTTGATTCTGTGTTTACAGATTCCACAGGATTTTCTGTGCTAGTTTCACCTGAGAACATTTCTAAATCCAACAGACAGAAGGAGGCTGTGGATGGGGCAGTGAGTGTGGGATCTTAGATTACTTGGGTATTACTTGGGTAGATTACTTGGGTATAAAATTGGGAAGAAGGATGATGTTGAAAAATCAGCAACTGAAGGTAATCTGTAGGGGG
>KL260011.1:34603-48880 GCA_000699545.1 Podiceps cristatus | reverse complement strand
GGGGGGGAAAAGAAAGCCTCCTTAGAAATACCTGCCTCTAGCTCCTCCGGCGAGCAAAGCTGCAAAGCTTTTATCTGCAAACAATTATTTAAGGAATCCGGGGTGTTGCGCAGGGGCTGCTGTTGGGCTTGGGGTGGTTGAAGGTAATGTTGGTTGCTCCCGAAGAGCATGTGAAGCATTCTTGTGGGGAAAATCATCCGGGGAGAAACATTTCACTGCGGGGAAAGTTCTCTGACTTTTAGAAATTGAATCCACAGCTCGTTCCAGTGTGTTTAGGTTAACTTTGATTAAGGTTTGCTTTGTTCTTTATCCCTAGCTTATTATAGCCCGTCAACATCGTGAATAGCTGCATTAACCAAGTGCCATGGAGAACTTATTTTCACTTGCTTACTAGAAAATATTTCACGTCCTGCCAAGTTTTGGTGTAACCTGACAGAGCTGTTAGTCAAATGCGCTTAAAGGATCTGTCCAGTCACTGTCAAGTTAACTGTTTAACTGCCAAGTTAAATATTTAATATTCAAATGCTAAAGTGATCTAAACAGCCGTATCAACGGTCCGATACTTCAGAAAGACTTGTAGCGATTCAGAACAATATGCATACATGTGCTTCACATATGGCACTACAGCGCTGTGCTTGTGTGACAGTTTGAATCTAATCATTTCATACTGGATGCAGATGGTACTCTT
Source organism: Podiceps cristatus (assembly GCA_000699545.1). Taxonomy (NCBI): domain Eukaryota; kingdom Metazoa; phylum Chordata; class Aves; order Podicipediformes; family Podicipedidae; genus Podiceps; species Podiceps cristatus. The sequence continues at coordinate 48,192 of KL260011.1, read as the reverse complement.
TCTCCCTCTGCAACTAGATCAGCTCTGTCCTTCTTACCAAGAATTTGCAGTAACTTTTTATTGTTATTTATTGTTGTTCTGATGAATTTTCAAACCTGGCAACCATAAGGTTTTGAATCTGCAAGTACCCCGTGCAATTTAACTCAAATGCCACAGAGATCTGAACTTCCTCTGGGGGTAATGGGATCTCCATGGCAATGAGGCCTGCTGAGAGAGAAACGTGGGTTTGGAATTTGATAAAAGATGACTTGGGGGCTGTAAAACACCATCATCCTCATCCCAAAGCGATAATTAATCATGAACTAAAGCAACCTGGCTCATGGAACTGTAGAAAGGCATGGGCTGAGAAGTTGGACTTAGATATACAAGGAATTGCCTCTTTTTAAAACATCCTTTTGGGTAGAAAAAAATACAGAAAGGTGTGTCATGAAGAGAATATAAATGTGTTGCTTACAGCCCAACGCATCAAAGAGCTTAGAGTCTGTAATGCTTTTAGTTGACAAGTTCATGGCGTGGTGCCATTCAGCACAGAGGAATGGTACAGATTCCATTGAGGAGCACAAGGATTGTACTATATATGGGAGGTCGTCTAGGGTGGCTTTAAAACTTCATGCGTGTCTGCTAAAATAATTCATTTTTGCCGGGGTTTTTAAACTTGTGAGATATAATTGTTTGAACAAAAAAAGTGGTAACAGACCTGAGAACTTGAGCCCAGTCTTATAACTGCAGTTTCTAGGCTGCTTCTATATAAATTGGAAGTTTGGACAGGTTACATGTATGCGAGTCTGAAATTTAGAAAGTGCTGAGTCTCAGCACTGAGAGTCACTTCTTTTTTTATATATCAAGTTGAACTATGAAAATGGAGCCATGAAAAATAATTGAGGGAAAAATGTTGAAATATCTAAACTGTTTCAAAACAAAGCATTATCTACAAAACTCTACTGGAGGTTCAGGTATCTCTATTCTTTCATGAACTTCAGCTTTTTTATGATTGGCTAGTTGTGTAGTTTGTTTATATATAATATAGAAATATACATAGAAATAATGCACAGCCATGTGCACTTTGGGTTCATTTTGTGCATATTAAGTATAGGCCTAGGCTGCTGGTGGTCACAAATGTGGCCCTACAGGGGCAAATACGTTACAGAGTAGTCTGTTCTTTTCCTTTTGTTGTACCTAAAGTGGCTTACAAATAAAGATCACACTCTTGTTGCTGTTTTTGACTGTCTACTTCCAATTTTGCTCCTCAGGGGCTATTTGATTGCAGCACCTTCTGTTTTCCGATCTGGTGTTGAGGAAGCTATAAGCGTAACCATCTTTAACTCTGTCAAGGAGACCACAGTCCAGATTCAGTTAGTAGTCAAAGGAGAAACTGTGTCACGAGGCCATGGAACAGTTCTGGGTAAGTTCCTGCAATTCCAAACTTGAGAACTAGTTTATAAATTGGGATGCTGTGGGAGCACATCAGTATCTCTTAGAGAATTGCTTTAGGTGGTAACAGAACTGGAACCAAACTCTTCTTTAAGTCACTGACTACTGCTAAATGTTCTCAGTTGATTGTGCCTAACGTGTGTTTGATGTATGTGATCTCAAACATCCAAGGCCGGTAATTCTGGAACACCAAGACATACAGAGACCCTAGATAATTGATAGTCAAGAGTTTTGTAGTGAATATCTTTCCTGTTGAAACTTGACTATTTGATACTGGGGGGCTGTATAAGGAATAAGATAAGTTGACTTTAAAAAAAAAAATAAAAATCTACATCGTCATCATCATTCTCTACCCTTATTTGAAAATGAGTGCTCGAAATTCAATCTCCTTATCTTCATGTCTGAGTTTTGCTGAGAGAGGTGGTAAAGTTTGTGCAGTAGGATAACTCTTTAAAGTCCAAGACAGATACCTCTCTGTCCTGTGTGTAAAGACAAAAAGTGTTTTGATTACATTCAACCTAATACTGAAAGAATTTACATTACTGAAAATGAAGTCCAGTAGCTCTGTCCTACGGCTGCTAGTAGTGGTGTAAGCTATAATGTAAACAAGGCTCAGGCAATCAGGCTCTTTAACCACCATGTTTTAACCCTTCTGCGTGTAAAAACTGGGAGTTATATAAAAGCTATTTCCTTTCTTGGAACAGATTGTGTCTGGTTTTATCCTCCCCTTGTTGTCTTTGAAATTGGCTGACAATTGCTAAGTAATTCAAAGAGAATAATGCTTACACATGTGGACAACATATGCTAAAGGGAAATGTTAGGTATGGCTGTATCCAGCAATCAAAAGAGAATCTATGGGTGTTTGTTTTGAGAATTATTCAAGTCCCAAAAGAGGCCCGGTCCTTTTTACAGCAAAATACTTCTGTAAGCGCAGGATGCCCTCTGCTGAAACCTCAGCCTTGGTGGTACTCTCTAACCATAGAGCACTTTGCAGTTTACCTTGGGCAAAAATTATAAATAAATGTGGACCAAGTTTATTTTGGAGAACTCTACTGGGTCAGACTTGCTCACCCTGGAGATTGTTTTACACAATGCAGGAAAACTTACTTCAGGTGAAATCGTAATGAAGGGGTATTGCAGTTAGCGATACAAGGGATCTCCTTTTGCTCAACTGCAAAAGTCTAAAACGTTAGTACCTTAGCTAGAGATGAATAATTCTCTCTCTCTCTCTCTCTCTCTCTCTCTCTCCTTTTAGATAAAGGAACGATTAAACTGAAGGTGAGTGTCAATTATTTTAAGATGTTTTTGGTGAAAACGCGAGTGACTTGCCTTCAGCTGCATCGGGCGTTGCTCTCTGAGCAGCTGCAGCACAAATACAGGTCACATTCTGGTGCACGCGCTAAGGAGGAAGCCACCTTCACAAGAGGAGGAGTGGAGAGGGAAAAGAGCAAAGCCCGATCCATCATGGCTCATCTGTCAGGCCCTTACACCACTGAAGAAAATCCATGGCTGAGTCTGTGGCCCATTGCTCAGCCTAAAGTTCTATGGTTGAAAATAGTTGAACTGGTTGAAAATGTGCAATTGTGCATGTTTTGTTTGAGGGGGGTTTTTTAGGGCGTGTTTTTTTGTTTTTCGCTATCGGTTGAGCCATGTCTTCCATAACATGGTTGATTTCCCCATGTAACACACCTTCTTTAGTGGAAGCTGCACATGTAGATCAAATATCACTTTACTTGAGTGATAAAGAAAGGGTAGAAGAGAATTTCCTGCCTTGTTTTTAGCATGACTTTGCCTCCTTTGAAGTTTATACATTGTAAAAGATATAGTATGTTCTTTATTTTCTTTTTATTACTGACACACAGTTACACTGAAATGCAGCAGGTGCCTGCTCTTTGCTCCCTTCAGTGGCCATGACGTTCCCTGGGGAGCTCAAAGGCTTTTCTGTGTCTTCCTCACCTCATGGTCTGTTTTCTAGGTGCCTTCAGGACTTCGTGGACAAGCACATCTAAAAGTCTGGGGCAACCGGCATCTAGCAGAGGAAGGCTACATTTTTCACAACTACACCACAGTAACCATTGATAGCAAAGGATCATCGGTGTTCATCCAGACCGATAAACCTGTCTATAAACCCAAGCAGAAAGGTAAAGTGGCCTTGGACAATTTGCCGGATGCTTGGGCTGCTTTCAAGCAAACCTTTGTCTCAAGGATAGATTCTAGGATGAGATATTCTGTTCAGTGTCAGCTGTGATGACTAATAAATTTCCTCTTTTCCTTTTTTAGTGTTGATAAACCTCTTTATGGTGACTTCTGACTTGAGACCAGTCAATGACAGGGTAAAGGAAACTGTTTTCTTTCACATTGTAAAATATGATGGAACACTTGGCAACCTGTATTTTATTCTAATGTACATTTATGCAGAAATGCAATTGGATTTTTTAACCTATTTAGGCATAGCTTATGATTGCTTGTTGTTATTTCCAACTTAGTTTTTTCCATTTGGCCGCATTACTCTTGAAGGAGGATACACACCTTTGTAGGGTTAGCACTGCAACGTAACTATGCCAAAGCAGTTAGGCATTTTTTTCAGAGACTGGCATTCTATTTAGGTAATGCACAGGTGTGCAAAGTATTACTTTTCCAGTTAGATGTGTGAATGAAATGTACTTTTACTAAAGAAGAGATGTTTAAACTTTGTCACTTTGTGCATCATCCCTTGCTTATGTTGACTCAACAGTTTATCACAAGAAGCAGAAAAGTAGCTTTGTTTCATAAAGCCTTTTATTCTTTTTTTTTTTCTTTCAGATTGAAGCTTATGTGGTGGTGAGTATCTGTCTGCCGATCATCTAGCATGTATCCTGTAGACGCACAAGATTCTTGTAGCCTTAAGAGGAAAAAGTCACACGTCTGTACCTTTTCAAATCCATTATGGCCATTCCCAACTGTAACCTATGCAATTATCTCTATTCCTGTGTCTTTAACTGATCTTTGTGTCTTGCTTTTTTTGTTATCACCAACAAATATACTTGTTTTCTACTTCAGTTTCAGAAATCCATTCCCATTTTTCAGCCTGAGAAGAATTGGCTAGATTCACTGGGGTTTATAAATGTAACAGTCCCACTCAATTTCTCCCTTCTTTTCAATGCAGACACACTCCTATCCTTCATCTGGCTGGGCTGATATAGCAGGGCCAATCTCATCTCTGCACCCAAACATTATGATAGTGGACAATAGAAATTCATGGCAAGGAAAGGGTGCTCCTGTCTTCTTCCTTATGAGGTGAATGAGAGGTTCCTTCTGTGTCTAGTCTTTTTTTTTTTTTTTTTTTTTTAAACCATGTGTTTTCTGTAGCTGTCAGCAAGCAGAAGAATTCACCCTCTTCTCTTGTTTGCATTCGGTCACAGCTTTAATGCTGACAAAAACAGCGGGAATTAATTTCATCTGACTTTGTCATCTAAAAATTGTCTTGCTAGTTGTACGGCTCCCTTTATGAATAGAAAGAGTCTTCAGAGGCCGGTTCATCCCATCCAAAACAGGTGTCTTAAGATAGGTGGAAGATCTGCTGCTTGACATTGCATCGGTTATAGAAGCAGTGTCCTTAAATGAGTACTGAATTTTAGAAAGCAAATACCCCCTGGTAAAGTATCTTCAGAAAATTCTTAACAGATGTTAGTTACATTTGAGCTGTTAGTGAAGTGTATGTATTGCAAAATGAAGTTCTTTGTTGCAAACTGACTTAAATGTATTAGTGATATTCCTTTTCACCGTGATGTTTCTTGTTCCTAAACCACTATGCAGGATCCTCGGGGATCTCGTATGATAGAGTGGAGCAATTTGAAGCCATTTTGTTGTGGTAAGTTTCATATAATTTTTTTCTCATTATATTTTTATTTGCTTCTGCTTATAGTGAGTTGTGTTCAATAAGTTTTGACAAGGGCTGATGAGTGACGCAGAATTCACAGTATGTTGTTTCCTTTTCCAGGTATTGTAAATATGACTTTTCCTTTGTCTGATCAGCCAGTGTTTGGTGAATGGCTCATCTTTGCTGAAACGCAGGGGCACACATACAACAAGTCCTTTGAAGTTCAGAAATATGGTGAGTTGTATCCAAATCAACTTTGACTATGACTCGAGTGCATTTGGAAGAACTAAACATTATGAAGTGTTTTGACTTGAGATGAAACACCTGAGAAATAATGCATTTAAATTGCCATGAGGAACAATTCTTTAGAGGCTATGTACGTCAGGGCTATAGACACTTGCAACTTAACCAAGCCCTTTGTTCCTGTCCTCCACATTTCATGAAGTGAAGGACTGAAATGGAGTATCATATTGCACGATCTGTTCGTGTGACAAAGATTTAGTTTTGCTTTGGAAAACTCTTTAAGATGCTTTCAGTCTGTTAGTGCCTGCCTTCCTTTCCCAGAGCCCTCCTTGGAATTTTAAAATCTTTTTTTGCTACCCACCTTTTCAGTCTCTGTTTGATGAAAGGTGGGCATTGGTATACCCAGCACACCATCTATGGCATCTGACCCGATCACACAAGCATTTATAGACACTGATAACTGCTCGTATCTCAGCTCTATTCCTGCCACATTGTGGAGGAGTCAGCAGTAAGTGGTCCTCTTTGCCATGTATCTAACAGAAAAAGCTTGGGCCCAAATCCTGGCACACAGATCCCTCTGAAAAGAAGTAAAAAATCTAAGAGTGTTTTGCTAAGGTCACCTTGCCAAGATCGTCTTGGTTTGCTACTTGTGTTGATTCGTTCCCTGCTGAGTGCTGTCCCGTCTAATGCTGGCTACACTGCCCTCATCCGACCGTAAGCAGTGAGCCTGTCAGAGCTGTGTATGCTTTTGCTATAATCTGGACAATAAAATCTCCTTGAAAAGATTCTGTTGTATTTCTTTTCATTGTAGTATTACCAAAGTTTGAGTTGCTGATTGACCCCCCTCGCTACATTCGTGACCTTTCACTGTGTGAAAAAGGAACTGTCCATGCCAGGTAGGAACATGTCCCAGGTAAAGTTTCATGACTGTGGATTGTAGTACAGCCACAGGATGATGCAGTCACTGGTGCTTGGATCTCATCTGCTGCAGAGCAGGCTTTTCAGATGATTTCTGGTCATCATCAGTTTTCCTGTGTAAGAGCCTTCATAAAACATCTTAACAATAAGAAGCTGGAAAACCTTCTGTGATACTTTTTTCTGTTTTCTAGATGTGCAGGTCACATGGTAATAGCCTTGATATAATCGGGAAAATGAAAACCAGCTCAAAGTTATTCCTTATCTTCTTTCCATTTCAGATACACATTTGGAAAACCGGTGACAGGAAAGTTAATTGTCAATATGACTATAAATGGCGTAGGGTACTACAGGCATGAAGTGGGACACCCTGTCCTCAAGACCACCCAGGTGAGGGAGACCATGGAGTCAGCTGCCATAAAACGCCTGGTCTGTACTCTTTGAAGTTAATACCACAGCTCTATTTTGTTACTGATGGGAAAATAAATGAACAAATCAGATAGTTGGGTCCAGCAAAATAAAAAATATTTTGTATTTTTACATGGTATGTTTATGATTTGAGGGGATGAGAGGTTTTTGGCATAGTATTAATCTCTTTTTAGAGCATATGGGGCTGAGGGAGAACAGGAGAATGAGGGACTGCAGCAGAGCTAGTCCATACTATGGATGAGGGAGGAAAATGAAAACTTGCTTTCTTTCCTCCTTCCTTTCCCCACCCCTCAATTAATTCCCTTCACTCCACATCCTTTAAAAATACTGCTACAAACTCCTGTCAAGTGCCTATGCTTTAGATTGGGCTTCTAGACCCTTTCTGAATGTGAATTCAAACTTGCGTTTCCGTTCTCCAACACACTTTGCAGATTGATGGCTCTGCTGTTTTCGATGTGTGTGTGAAAGACATGATGCCGGCTGATGTTCCGGAACATTTTCGAGGCACAGTCAATATCTGGGCCACAGTGATCAGCTCTGATGGGAGCAAGCAGGTTACATTTGATGACTCAACACCCGTTCAGAAACAGCTGATTGATATCAAGTACTCCAAGGATACCAGAAAACAGTTCAAACCTGGACTGCCTTACAAAGGAAAGGTAAGGTTAAAAGTGGAGACACTGACACGTGACTGATGTAAGGTTAAACTGAACTTACCCCAGGATGTGATACTATGTCCTGGTGTGTTTTTCTCACCCGCTCTTTCCATTGTTGACTTGGAATTGTCGATAATGTAAAATCTGTTGTTCTACAAATGAAACTCTGTGCAGGTAGAAGTCACTTACCCTGATGGAAGTCCAGCTGACAGAGTCACTATCCGAATTAAAGCTGAACTCACACCAAAGGACAATGTTTATACAAGTGAACTGGTGTCAAGAAATGGCCTGGTGGAGTTCGAAATCCCCTCCATCCCTACAGCTGCCCAATATGTCTGGCTGGAGGTGGGTGAAAGCTCTTTATAGGATTAGCGGGCTTTAATGTAACTAATCTTGTCAAACCTGCACTTTGTAAATCAGTGCTACAAACAGGAAATCAGTGCCTTTTAGCTTCAACTTCTTGATTTAAATGCAGCAAACACTTGCTTTTTTTCTTGCTGCCAGTAGAACTGATGTTGATAACCATCATGAAAAGCTGCTTTTCCAAATACAGCTTAACATAGTAGTAAGGGTCCAATATGTGGAGAGTGCTGTTGCTATGTAAAGATGACAAGAGATGAACAGCTGGAAGGTATAAAATGGGAGATGGGGTTGCAGGGTAGGAAGACAGTACAAATCAGACTTCCTGTGCGTGCATAACATTCAAACGTAACTTTTGTTAAGACCAAAGTGACAGCGATTGATGGGAAACCGTCTGGGGATCAGTATCTGCCAAACTACTTGTCCATCAGTAGCTGGTACTCGCCCAGCAAGTGTCACATCCAGCTCCAGGCACCAGATAAACCTTTCCAGGTATGTTGGCTTCATATTCCATCATGGCAACAACTGCATTTCTTGGCTCTAAGTACTTCATTCTAATTAAATACTTCTAGCCGTTTCTGTTTCTGGGATCCTGGACTGTTTATTGTTTCCACTACAAAGGTTGAAGTAGCTGCAGTTCAGCCACCAAATAGTTGTTGGATGTGGGCTGCGCACAGTTCTAAGCGAAGTGCCTTTGGTGCTCTGTGTCGTTCTCCTTTGTGTTGTGGGGACAGGGGAGAGAGGGTGGATATGGGCACTGACAACACTTAGTTTTTTTCATGTTTGAGTGTATGTTCTTTACACCTCCAGTAATATTCGTCTCTGAATTGTTTGGTGCAAATCGCATGCTTTAGGCCAGGTCAACAAAGGCTGACAGATTAAAAGTGAAGTTAGTGGGAGCAGCTTAATTACTAAAGATCCAGGTTAGGGCTATGTAGTGTCACTAGAACTTCCAGTTTAAATCTCAGCTGGATCTTTTCGGTCTTCGGTCATTGAACTATGAACAGAGTTATCTTGTTTTCCTCTGTAGTTTTTGTGGGAACCTCGCTAAAAATGCAGTCCTTCCATACAAAAGTTTCATGATATCTCTCCTAAAGGGAAGATCTGATTTAACCATGATTTCTTTTGCATATTGTTTTCCTGAGAGTTGTTCAGGGTTTGTTCTCTGCCCGAGAAGATGCTCTGAGGGTCTGCATATTGCTTTTGGGGGGGGGGGGCTGAAAGAAAAGAAAAGGAAAAGTGGGTTTTGGCAATATACCCACTTAAATTTCTATTATCAGCAGATCCATCAGGTTGGTTTCAGCCTCTTTGTATCCAACTAGGAGAATTTTTTTTATCATTGCATTTCATGGTAGTTTAATGGCTAATTAATCTTTTACAAGTTTCCTGAGGTATGGAAAGGGGATTATACACTGCTAATCTGAACACATTGTTCTTATTATAACCTGATTAGAACTAATTCTTCTGTGGGAAAGCTAGGAGTTGGATGACCAGCTGATGTGGGAACTGTTACCCTGCTTTGCCAGCTCTTACTGGGTGTTCCAATTAGCTACATTCATTTTTTTAATGAATTGTTTCATCATTTGCACTGGGGAATTCTTAATACTTCAAATATTTAATGTCACGAGGCACTTCTTGGACTCTGTGGCATTCTCACTGTATTTAACCTTTAGCAGCTCCTTGTATGCAAGTCCTTGCCATTTTGGTTTGTACTATATGTACATTCTGGAAAGATAACGCTTAGTGCTGAAGAAAGAGGTGTTTTCAAAAGGCTTCATTGGGATTTAGCAGTGCTCTTCAGCCTTAACAGCCTTAGCTGGGCATTGCTATGCTTTAAATGGCAGGAGGATCAAGAGTGGAAGTGGATGAAGAAGTCCTACTTAATAGAAATGTTAGCGGCTCCTCATACCCCAGAAGCAAGAAGGTTGTGTTGCTAGGAAAGCTGGCTGCTCCGTGGAAGGCTTATTCCTCAGCGAGACATGACCCAGTCCTAATCCCGTGACTGAGCATGGATGTCTGTTTTGTTGGGATTGGCAGTGTTTGGGGGGGGTTTCTCTCCAGGGGATTCAGTACTTCATGAGTACCTCTGGGTATAGGACTTCAGTGCAGAAAAGGTGCAGGATGTCAGTGTGCTGCTCTGAAGCCTGTTGCGGGCATCAGATGAGGTTACCCAGGAAAAAAAGCAGCTCTTTCCGTTTATTTGTGTGTTTGACAGCTCCTTGAGTGCCAGACTTGCAAATTAATATCCAGGCTTGTGTCATTTGAAAGCATTTTCCCTCAGATCTATTCCCAGTAATTTCACACCATATTGGATATGTTTGAATTGGTATGAAAGTAATCACCATGTATAATCTCAATTAAACTGCAAAGACTATCAAATGCATTTAGCTTCCCACCCCCAACCCATCTCTTTCTTTTTTTGGGCTGGCCTACTGAAGGGGTGTCTAAAATTCAACCAATTCTGACAGCTGCTCTGTGCCAAAAGGCTTAACTTCTAGGATTCCAGAGATTCCTTTATTGTTTTCATTAATGCATACAGCCCCCAGCCCATTCTCCTGTTAGATTTGGAGGGAGTGACGAGCTGAACACAGGCCTCTTTTTAATGTGAAGAAAGTCCATGAAAACAGTGCTAATGTGATATACTTCTCAATGCATACATTTCTTAGGAAGAGGGGTCACGTCTCTTGTGGACTGAAGCGCAAATAGATTTCTGTGCTTTATAAATAAAAAGCATGCATTGTAACAGACCAGATCTTTTGCTTTTCTGTCTCTGGGTGCAGGTAGGAGAGGAGGCTTGGATTGCAGTGAAGTCCACGTGTCCTTGCAACTTCACTCTACATTACGAAGTGGCATCGCGAGGCAACATTGTCCTTTCAGGACTGCAGCCCAGTAACATCACCCAGCAGAGGAGCAAAAGAGCCACCTTTCCCTTTGAGAAGAACACTGACATCACACGCTTCCCAGGAACAGGTAGCTAGCATCAGAAATGCAAACTTGCCCTTATTTTCAGGGAAACACCTTTCCACCAACCTGAGTATCTTCTTTTCTGAATTTCATGCTCCTTAAAGGGCATAGAAAAATTTTGTGCAAGAAAAATAGTGCAAAAAATATTCATTACATGGTCACATAGAAAAAAGATACATTTCTATAAGAGGGTAAACTCCTGGAGAGTTTCCTCTAGCCTTTCTGTAGTCTCTCTCTGTTCAGAAGACTCTAGCCTTTCTTAATATGCTTGACTTGGGATCAGCTGTCTGGTGGGGAAGCGTATGATGGGGCTGGGGGAATTTACTAAGCTGGTTGAGCTTAAACTAGGAAGAGGACAACAGATGGGCTGCTAGCATGGATGAGGCTGAAGAAGATCATGCAGTTAGCACGGGGGAGGGAAATGAAGTGTGGAGTCCTAGTTTGTACAAGGAATGACAGAAAGTCACAAATCTGGTGAATCCAGGGAACGGGGGTGAAGAATGCTATGCTTGGGAAGATGCTGCCAAAGGAAAAGTCCATCTGTCCTAGTAACGTGTCTGCAAGAGCAGCCAGTGTCGGATAGTGAGGGAAAAAGTAAAAGAAGGTTCCCTAGGTGTACCCACTTAGCTTCTGGTAATTAATGGGTTAAGAATTCATAATAACTTCCTGCACTGAAGGTTGGGTTTTAGCTGTTGTATTTACAGGTTGCCCAATGCATAATCCTTTCTCAGACCCATTTATACTTTCTCTCTCAGCAGTGTTCTGCAGCAATAGACACCTTATTCTGTTTACTATAAATGGCTTGATAACTTAATTGTATATTTCCTTGATTTTATGTCAGAAAAAACACTAAGTAGTCATTCTCCCTCCACCTTCTCCAATACTCCTCATTATGTTGTGGGTGCTAATTGCCTACCAGCTTACAGAAGCGAAAGAAAAAGGAAGGGAAAAGATTCCAAGTTCAAGAAGAACGTGTGCAACAGGAACAAGGGAAGGATGCAAGTCCTGGGTGGAGAGTTCTGTGCCTCATAGTGTTTGGATGGGGCAGGAAGAGGGTGATTTTGATAAACAACACTGTCCTTTTTACATTTTATATTTTAGTACCTACCAGCACCCCTGCAGCGGAGGTTGAAGTCTGCATGACATTCCTCCGTTTCTCAGTGGTTCACAACATGGCTCCCTTGGGCCGTCTTCTGGTGTATTACGTCAGGGAGAATGGAGAAGGGGTCACGGACAGCCTGCAGTTCACTGTGAAGTCCTCCTTTGAAAATCAGGTACTGGCAACGTAGCTAGTGGAGCGTCAGGGATGGTGTCTTGTTACTCTGTCGTTTTGTCTGCTGATTATGAGTTAACGGGATTGAATGTTATATTCCTAGGTTGCAGTGGCACTCTCCGCAAATGAGACCAGACCTGGTGATGTTGTGAATGTCAAGGTCAGAGCTGCAAAATCAAGCTGCGTCTGCATTGCCACTGTGGACAAGAGTGTCTACTTGCTGAAGACAGGCTTTCAGCTGACTGCCAGTCAGGTAAAAGGAAGCTTCAGGCACTGATGGCTTTTTCTCAATACTGCTGTCTGCACTTCACCTTCAGTAAGTAGCCTGTATTCCCAAGGACAGCAGTCTCCTCCCTTTCCCTGCAGGTGTTTCAAGAGCTTGCAGAGTATGATGTATCTGATGCTTTTGGAGCTCCAAAGGAAGAAGGGCACTTCTGGTGGCCAGGCATGTCCTCACGTAGACGCCGTAGATCTTCTGTCTTTCCCTGGCACTGGGACATCACCAAGGATGCTCGCTTCGCGTTTACAGTAGGAAGAATCAGCCTCACTTCTCTGTGGAGTGTCTTTTTTACTTTCATGTTTGCAGGATAATTTTCAGCTCCATAGGCCATTGTTTTTTTCCACATCAGAGCTGTTTCTCCAGGGGGTAGGCTAAAAAGTAATTTCTGAGAACAGAGTGTACGCTGTTTCAGCAAAGATATTAGAGAAACGTGCTTTGATTTTGGCCAGTCTCAATGAGAGGGCCAGATATCCTGTTGGGTGAGGGCGTTCATGCTGATGCTCTGGAGAATCAGACAGGGGACCAGAAGGTTCCTCCAGGCACGTGTGAGCATGCAGATCTCTTCTGCAGTTACTTTGACAGGGAAGGAAGGTGGAACATGAGTCTTTCCTTATAGCCTTTTCCCTTTTAGACTATCCTTTGGAAATCCTTTAAACTTCTTTCCTGCCCCAATTCTGACAGCTTCTGTGGCCATCTGTGCGAAAGATGGGTAATGTTTTCTTTGCATCCTTGATCAGGTTACCCCAATCCTCTGTCTCTTCATTCTTTGGCCTTTCTGCAATTTTAGCTAAATTGTTCTATTGTGTTGTCTTAAACCCCAGAGGCTTCTGCATATTCCCCCAATGCCGCAATCTTTTAGTCGTAAACTCTAAATCCTCATTACTGTCCATTGCTGCAGGAGATCACTGCTGCTTCTCTCCTTGTGCTCTGTTGGGGGTTTTGTTCTGATGCTTTTTTTTTTTTTCTTACCGAGAGTCATAAACTCTTGGGAAAAAGATACATAACTGGTATGTATGCTTTGCCGTATACCTGATTGGTGGTAATTGTATGTGTATATACAGAGAACAAAGCTCGTACTCCCTTTGGTGTCTGGGAGCTGCTGTCTTTTATGAATAAATGCATTTAGGGGACAGAGCTGGCAGGCAGCTTTCTTATGAATTCTGTATTTTTACTGTGAAG